>JASAND010022742.1:0-25273 GCA_030248195.1 Trissonchulus latispiculum | reverse complement strand
GGGGCTCCGCCCCCCAGACCCCCCGGACAAATTTTGCGCTGCCCCCTAAATTTTTTCTGGCTACGCTAGTGCCGTTAGGCCGGTATAATGCATAAAGTAGCGGGGGAAACCCAAATGGAATGGGGGAAAACCCCCCTCACAGGTCTCAAAAATTGTCGTAGCGCTATTCTCACAGTTCCGGTGTAAAGTTCAATAATATAAATATACAAGAATAAAAATGCTCCGATTGAGCATGAAAAATGCAATATTATGGGTGACACTGGGTTTTAAGCGGACAGAGGACTAGGTTTTAAAACGTTAATATGGGAGAGGCAGGTTATAAATGCCAGGAGGACTAGGTTAATAGCGCACTAATATAGACCAGCTTCGCTGAACAACCCATATTCGCGGAAACTGCCCAGACTGATGCTGACGGAAGTTCTTCAGTAACAGTTTACCACTTTGTGAGCATAGCTCTGCGTCTGCAACTAAGTCCAAATTTGACAAAAGTTTGGACCGATGTAACTTTTGACTGGGTTGGGCTAGAAAAGTTTTGCAAACATCTGCAATGATGGCAAGTCTTCCTCTTTGCACACAGCAAAAATTAGACCGATCCGTTGCACCGTTAGTCTGGCACATTGCCAAACGTGGCGGGGAAAACCCACCCAATTTTTTTTGAAGAATTTTTTACGAACTCAACAGGGAAACAATTCGGGATTATAGTACATACGATATTATCGAGGACGCTGCGTCACCCTATGCTGTCAGATTTGGACAATTCTGAATACTTGGGTAGCTAGAGGCAAAAAACCCTAAAAGTGCAATTTCGCTGCTGGATGACCCAGCAAAGGTCTAATTGTGACTTTTAATAGCCAATTCTACGTAAAAAACCATTCTCTACACGTTAGAATAATAAGTTTTATCAAATTACATCGTTTTTAGCATTATTTCAAAAATTGCCCTATGTTTATGTGTTAAACTTTATGAAACCTGTCCATTTGATAAAACGCATTTTCAATGGCACATGAGATCTCAAAAAAAGCTACCTAGGTCGGTTTTTTGTTTCATACTAACTAAAAAACAGTTGAATTTTTCACAGGAAGTGTCAGAATCGCGCTACGACAATTTTTAAGACCTGTGAGGGGTGGGTTTATTTTCCCCCATTGGGTTTTTCCCCCGCTACTTTTTGCATTATACCGGCCTAACGGTACAACCTAAAGAAGTGCAAATGGGCTTAAAAGAAAGTTCTAAGTACGCCAAGTACGATGGTATATAGAGTTCTCAGCTAGCCCTTATAACAAAAAAGTTCCAGCCAAAATCCGAAAAAGTGGGTTCCCCCCCATGACTATACGTACGCAGTGTGCAAGCAATTGTAGTGCAAACAGAAAATTTTACTCCCCCCAAAAAAGTCTGGTCAAAACCGACCCCCCCCCCATCTGAAAATTTTTGTCAAAAATTTCCAAAATTTGCCTATGTTTATATACAAGAATAAAAATGCTCCGATGGAGCATGAAAAATGCAATATGGGTGACACTGGGTTTTAAGCGGACAGAGGACTAGGTTTTAAAACGTTATTATGGGAGGGGAAGGTTGTAAATGCCAAGAAGACTAGGTTAAAAGCGCACTAATATGGACCAGCTTCGCTGAACAACCCATATTCGCGGAAACTGCCCGGCACGTTGATGCTGCAAATCAAATTTTCGAGCTAGAAGCTTCAAAAATGCTCAAAGTTGGCATATTTTGAGGTTTTTAGCGGTTTTAAAGCATTCTCTTTCCTATAGAAACATTATATAGTTACGCCTTCCTGAAGCATACGCAAAAATTTTAAAATTTGGTCACCATGTTTTTCCCCCGCTCTAGTGGACCCAATGTGAGGGAAAAAACATGGTCAAATTTTTTTACTGGGTGTACGCAGGGGAAAACCACTATTGCCATGTGATAGAGCAAGTCAAATTATGCCCGCATGCCAATTTATAGTAGCCAAAGTTTGATAGTTGATTAAATATAGACTTGCAAACTTTCGAAAATCCTTAGCATTTTGGCCAATTTTGGGAGGTCAACTTTGGTGAAGTACTGTACTTACAGAATCAAACTTAGAAACCAATATGGTACTGTACAACTTCTAGACTTGCTCTTTCTAATGGGCTATACTAGGCAGCTGCAACTGCTATGGTTTGGGAGTAGGCGACCATGTTTTCCCCTTCTTTTCCGTCATGTTTTTCCCCACTCTGACTATACGCATACATTGTAAAAAATTTTAAAAAATTTTTGGTAGGTTTATTATTAAAGTTTTCTGAATAAATTTGAATTATAATTTTGTTAATAGTATAACCGAAAGTTTTCATGTTATTACATTTATATTTTAGTTAATTTTAAGAGTGACTATATGGGTTAATGAAGATTGTCAGTTTAATTAAATTAATTTTAAATTAAAAATTCGTATTTTAGACAGAAATGTAATAATTTTTGTAAACAGTCCCCTCCCCTGTTGTTTACAAGCGGTACACGCTACCGTACGACTAAGGCGGGGCTTAGCAGTTTTAAGTGACAGTTGGACCAAATCAGAGTTGGGCCAAACTAAAGTCCGACAAATGCAGAAATAAAATTCAAATTTATGGAATCAAATTAATTGAATCCTATAAAACCATATATCCGTCCCATGATGAAGATTTTTATAAATATAATTTTTATGCTCAAAAATTTTGAAATATCCAAATTTTCAGCAAAACAACCAAACTATCACCAACGACTGCAACTTCCTATCCAGTTACGCATCGACGAAGAAATCGAAAAACAAGAATCGAAAAATCAGAGAAAAGGTTTTATTCAAAAATTTTGTTTTTTCACTGATGGCTATGGTCACAGATTTCAGAACTTTGATCATAGCATTTCATGACTCGTCGAATTAGAAATTTTTCATTGATTTTTGTATTCAAATAGGTCAGTCAATTCCGGATATTGAAGGTGTAGTATTTCAGATGCGAAACATTTTTTTGAGGTACACGATTTTTTGACTGGGATTTTTTAGCAAGTTAGACGAGCAAAAGCGAAGTAAAGAACATAAAACATAAAATTCTGTTTGAGCGAACGCACGATACAAGCCTTTTGCTGAGTGACTTACACGGCATACAATGAATTTTTAAATATGATCCTTGATGAAGTTTAGCCAGCATACACATTCCGTCATTGCAATCACATGGAACATCAAAGAGAAGTTTCAAAACCAGTGAGCTGAAGAGATTGTCTGAAAATTCCAACACTGAAAATATGCTCCAAAATGGAAGCAGAATATGGGTCTCACCACGAAGTGACGAGAACTACTTTGAACATGGATATTAAACACCTATTTTCATGAATTTTTTTATCAAAATGTGGATGCAACTGACTTTTCAAAATTGAACATCACATATGGGGTGGTGTTAAGTTGAATATTAGTTGTCCGTCGAGGTCCAAGGCAGAAAGATTTTGTTAAAGGGAAGCTGGCCTCTAGCCTACCAACCATGAAGAAGATCCATGGCAAACAAACAAACAAACAACATCAACACCCCATCTACATGCAGAAAAGCATTCTGCAAGCTTCATAGCAGAGCTGAAAATTCAATCAACCAGAAGGCAGCTCTTCTCCAAAGGTGGGTAGCCTCCAAGGTACATAATTAAATAGAGACACATAGTGCGGTCAGCAAAATCTGGGGTCAGACGAGGGTAACCTCCCTAATTTTCTGATTTAGCGTCACTTTCACACTCAAGCTAAAAATCAGAAAATTGGAAAACTCTATAAATACCATTAACCCTACCCCCCCCTTCACACCCAGAATCAATACTTTGTCCCAGAATGAAACAAAATCTTGACTACCTCTCCAACTGATAGATAGATAAAGGAAAGCAGCAACGTAACCAGTGACAAAGAGCAGAACAAAATTTAGCACCTCTGGCCGACAAAAGCATATCAGAGAAATACCTTCCAAACCAGAAATGAAGGAAGGCATCTCCAGAGACCTCAGAAACATGTTGGCAATCAAGTTTTCGAGTTTAAAAACACTGTCTAATGTTTAAATTACTTAATGATTTCATGTTTTTCGGCATTAGCAATGGCTGAAAATGCGATTTTTGGCATAAAAACAGAAAAATTTGGGGGGGGGGGGAGGTTTGGGGTGGGGGGGAGAGGTCGTGGGGGGTTTGGGGCATAGGTGTACCAGGCTACAGTTTACCCTCTGTGAGCATAGTTTCCCTGGAACTTTGGGTCTGGGGGGGGGTAAATCTTGGCCGACCTCCGAAATGTGATGGGGGTACCCCCCCAACCTCCCCCCCAGAATTCGGACCTCAGAAATTTCGAAAAATGGCCAAAAAATGCAAAAGTTTCTGTAATTTAGCCCTTTTTTCATCAAAATAAGGCTTTTTCTTAACGTTTTAGATGTTTTTGCACCGTTTTAAAGCGATTTTAGGTCAAAATTTTAGAAAAATTTTTCAAAAATGACCATTTTTCGACCAAATTTAGCTAACTTTTTGGGTCCAAAAATCGTTGGGGGGGGGTTCGGGGGGGGGCGGAGCCAAATGTTGATGCAGGGTAAGGCAAAAAAGCTGGGCGGGGGGTAACTTTGGTCAAAAATTTTGGGGGGATACCCCCCCAACCCCCCCAAAGGAAACTATGCCTGTGGGACCCCCCCACGGAGAGGCCAGACCCCCCTCCCCCCCTACCCGACCTCAACTACTCCCCCTCCAAGCCGAGCTCAAACCCCCCTCCCCCCTAAAATTGGGTCTAAACTAAGTAAAAAATGCAAAATTTTTGAAAAATTTTTTGCAATTTCTGAAAATTTTTGAAAAAAATTCGAAAAAATGGCTATAAATCAGCTATAAACAGCTATAAAAGCAACAAGATGGTTATTTATAGCAACTAAAAGGTAATACACGCAATCTGGGCTAATTTAGGCATATTTTAGCACAAATTTGTCAATTTTCAAGGCCAATTTTCGCATACGAAAACTATTGACAGAAGCTTTAGAGTACGTTTAATATACTGTACATCGAAAAGGGAGCATTTTTAGCTAAAAAAACTTGGGTACAGTTTAGGGGGTCCTCCCCCCCAAATTTCGGATTTTGGTGGGGTCCCCCGAGCCAAATTTGGACCTTCTACCCCCCAACCCAAACAGGTGGTACACCTATGGTTTGGGGAGTCTAAAAAGGGGGCCCCCCAAAATTCCGGGTCGGGAGAGGGCCCCCCCAACTCAAATCCCCGTTACACCTATGATTTTACCACCATTCCACGTTCACCATTCTCTTGTATATACGTACTGTGTTTACTGCAATTAAATTTTCACTACGCCTATATATAAGTTGCGTATATAACATATACATTTTCATTTTATTAATTTATGTATATATTTAATCTTTTTAAAAGTTTATATACCGGACAGATTTTTTCCAAATCCATAAAAATTCTTCAACTTCTGAGGGGCTCCTCCCCCCAGACCCCCGTCCCCCTGTGTCTGTTGTCAAATTTCTTCACGCTTTGCACATTTCTCACGGGATCGTTGTTTTACAATTTAGCAGGAGACGTAACCTTTCTTGGCACAATACTAGTTTTCATGTAAAAATATTTTTTCCTGGAAAAAGTATATTTCTACCCACTAGCGTAGCCAGAAAAAATTTCGGGGGAGGGAGTGCAAAATTTGTCCGGGGGGTTTGGGGGGCGGGGCCCCCCAGAAGCTGAGAAATTTTTCTATTTCGTGACCTTCGTGGAATTTTTACAGAGCATTCGTTGAAATTACAATAATATTTAAGGCGCAGTGGTTTGTTCATGCACCTAAATAATGCAGAAGGTGGTCAAAGTAGACCAAATGAGGGTAATTGGTACTCGTTTTTAATGCGAAACACGTATTACAATGGTATAATACACATAGCGCTAAAAATGTTTGAAACATACGCGTTTACAGAAGTGGCAGGAAAAAATTCCTGGGAGGCAACACAATTTCGGGGAGGGGGGAATTCCCGCCATTCCCCCCCTGGCTACGCGCCTGTTTCAAATCCCCCCATTATTTCTACCCTCCTGGATCTCCCACTCCACTGCCCAGTTGGGGGGCCGAGAGGGCCCCAAAACTTTTTGGGGGTGCACAGGAAGAACTAATGTTGTAAATCTGTTAAAAATCCGTTGTAAATTTCATTAATTTACAATGGAATTTTAACGTGGTAGAACGGTGGTAGAATTTTACAACCAAAGTATGACGTTTTTACCTCATTAAAGTTCATTGTAAAAAATTTACAATGTTTTTACAATGAATGAACCACATTGTAAAAGTCCTGAAACAATTTACATCGATTTTACAATAAATTTACAACGTGGGAAAAGCATTGTAAATCTGCTTGAAGCATTTTACACCGATCTTACCATAAATTTACAACGTGGTAAAAACATTGTAGTTTTTTACTACAATTCTACAACGGTCTTACCATATGGTAAATCCACACTAAATAGATAGTAAGTGCATTGTAAATGCTACAGCTACACATGTGTATATATATATACAGTTACGGTCATAGGTGTAATTGGGGGGGGGGGTTACCCCCCCCCCAGCCTTTGTTACAAACCCCCCCAAAAATTTTTGGGGGCCCCCGGCCCCCCCAAAAATTCGGGGGGAGGGGGCCCCCCCAACCCAAATCCCCGTTACACCTATGGTTACGGTATAGCAAAGTTAACAAGCATGGTAAGGTATATACATAGTCCGTCGCATGTAAGCCATGGCGGGACGTGCTTGCAGCAGTCTGTGAGTGTGTACACGGTGGGATCAGTGGATTCTTCAGCGTAATTCTTTTCTTAATTTATTTTATCAATTTATATATTTCTCAGTTTCAGTCAATTTATCATCATTTTATCTCTGTGCTACTTTTCCATCTTGTTCCCAGAATATTGATTTGATATATTCGATATATTTACACAAGCTGACTGATCCATTTTATAACCTCACTTGCACGATTTTTAGGTAATTATAACAGTTGCAATTGTTTTCTTTGTAATTTTTGAATAAATGTGTCAGCGGCCGGTCCATTTGGGGCTTGGGAGTTGGGCTCCCGCTTATTTTTACTAACCGCGCCCCTCCTCATGAAATGCCCTGCATAAATTCTCCTCATAAACCTAAAATTGTAAAATTTACCATTTTGCCCTAAGTTTACAAAAACTTTTTCGGCTTCGACGGATTTTTAACGAAATTTTCGCTATTTTAGCTTATCTAAAATCAGTCATTTTGGCGACTTTTGGCCATAGGCAGTATTACAAAAAACGTTGAAATGCGAAATTGTTAAAAATTATGCCCCCACCCTTCTTGGCTTATTATTTGTATACGTACTTTTAGGTCGTGTAAAAAGGTTTTAAAGTCGTCTCTATAAATTTTGGCGAAAATTTGCGCGGGTGCCCCCCGAACCATTTCCCCAGAGCAATTTTTTCAGAGCAAAAGTTGGTACGTATATATATACCAAAAGGGGCATCCACTTTTCTTGGAGGGGGACGATTTTGGGGGGGAAGGGTGTTTATAGGCCCCCCGCCCCCCTCCCCCCGGTAGAATAAGCCCAGGTACACCCGGCACTTATAAAGATGGGGGGAACAAAAATTTTGCCTTGGTGTCCCCCCTTATGTTTCGAAAAAAATTTTTTGTCTCCGATTTGGATGAGACGGTGCCCCTAGGGTAAATCGAGGTAGCTGATTTCAAAAATCGAATCGAGAGATCGATCCGATCAATCGATCGATCAGTAGAATCGATCGATCAAAATCGATCAAAAAATTTTTTGTCTCCGATTTTCGCGAAAAGCCGCCTATAGGGTAACTCGGGGCCGATGATTCCGAATCTGCAGTCGAAATTTCAATCAGAGCTGCCAAATTCGACTTATAGACGATTTTTTAAAAATCGACGAAAATCGATTTTTGTGGGTGCAGGATCGATTTTCATGAAATTTCGACCGCAGATTCGGAATCAGCGCCCCCGAATTACCCTATAGGCGACTTTTCGCGAAAATCGGAGACAAAAATTTTTTTGATCGATTTTGATCGATCGATTCTACTGATCGATCGATTGATCGGATCGATCTCTCGATTCGATTTTTGAAATCAGCGACCTCGATTTACCCTAGGGGCACCTTCTCATCCAAATCGGAGACAAAAAAATTTTTTCGAAACTTAAGGGGGGGCAAGGCAAAATTTTTGGCCCCCCCCCTCTTTATAAGTGCCGGTACACCCATGGTGGGCGGTCGGGTCAACAGACCTCACCTCAAATCAGAATTTAAGGGGGGGGGCGGCGTTACTTGGGTCGAATATTCGACCCTCACCGATTAGGCCCAAATTGTTCTCATTGATAGTCCCTAGGGCCCTACACAATCCATTGAAATTTGGGATGATTTCGTCCAGGAATAGAAAAGTTACAGCCATTCAAAAATCCAATTCCTATTGAAAATGGCCTAAAATCGGAACTTTAGATTTTTCGCTTCTGACAACGATAACTTACTCAAATCAAAACCGTTTGAAACGTTGTATAGCTCAGTTTGGAGCTACATACAACATCTAAAACTTGTCGAAGAGCTTTTAAAAATTCGGTTTCTATTTTGATCTATTTCTCTGAAATTGAGAGCCAGTAGCAATTTTCCGGAGCGCTTTGACTGATATTTTTCAGTAATTGTCTCTTTTTGTCGCTTGAAAGACAGAAGACCAGAATTTTTCTCATTTCAGAAATAAAGTGTGTGTCATTTCACTTATTTCTGCAGGCCAGAAAACTTATTTTCATATATTTAAGGTTTAAAACGGGTTTAAACAGTAAACAGTGAATTCAGACAGTTGTCGACACTTTTCCAAATTTTCCTGAAAAATTAGAAAATTTCTGGAAATTTTTTATTTTACCAATTTTTTTCAAAAATTACCTAACTTATACCAGAAAAACTAGCGAGTTTTTTCGAAGGCTTCGAAAAAAACAGCAAAATATTATTTCCAGTTCCCTCCGGTGACCAACCCCGGTTAATATATATACCGAATGATAAACGAAAGAGAGAAGGATGCCACTACATCACCTCCGACCCGAAACATTGGGGCCTGAGGTGTGGATCGAAGCCACAACCTTTGGCGATCTAGGCCAACCGATTGCGCCACCCAGGCATAATCGAACCAAGCTTAAGTTTGAATTCGTTCCCAAACTGTAGTGACACGTAAACCCATTTTAAACTCAATCAATTTTAATAGCATCGCCCCAGATACCCGGTGGTCAAATACTTCAGCATCAAATATTAATTCGATAATACAAGTGGTTCGAATCTTTAAAAATTGCGACAACGCCGTTCATCGATCAATTAAAAATCAGAGTTACGAGCTCTCGAGACATTTAAAATCCATTTAAAGGCACATTTTTTGCAAAATCTTCCTGCTTCGCCGGAGATTTTTTCGTGAAAATTGCTATTGTTTTAGCATAAATCCAGGTATTTTTGAGAACTTTAGGAGTTTGTACCTGCAAAATACGCCAAAATGCCAATTTTTGGCTCATTTTTGCAAAACAAGCTCCCCCGATCCCACCCCGAAAATCCCCTAAAAATGCCATGATATAATTGCTCTTTTTGGTACAAACAAATAATTAAGCCTTCATTTTAAGCCTAGAAATTTCTATTTTTTCCTATTTTTTGACCAAAATGTTACTATTTATTCCTATTTTTTGGAAAAGTCCGCGCAGCAGCCCTGAAATTGGAACTTTTCAAGTTTCTTCAAATTGTTCTGTACTTTCTGTTGACAATTGATCGGCGGAATTTTTAAGGTTTCTTTTATGAAACTTTGACAGTTTTACTTAAAGTTTACTGGGAACCTTAAAAATGAAATAGGACAAAAATAAAAATGCTCCGATGGAGCATGAAAAATGCAATATGGGTGACATTAGGTTGTAAATGGACCGAGGACTAGATTTTAAAACGTTAATATGGGAGGGGCAGGCTGTAAATGCCAGGAGGACTAGGTTAATAGCGCACTAATATGGACCAGCTTCGCTGAACAACCCATATTCGCGGTCACTCATGCTCCACTCCACATACGTATTATATACATATATATATAATATATATATACGTATATATATATATATATATACGAGTAAGATCTATATATATTCTTCAGCTTTCCACGCAAGCGCGACGATTTTGAAATATTGCAGCTTATTCTAAATGAACAATGCAGTTTTGGTAGAAAGGTATTCAAGGAATTTTTCTGCACTGTCAGCGCAGAATCTTGTATTAAGTCGATGCCAAAATCAGTTGACATTATGTTCGTGTATTATTAAGTTAAGGAGCACGATTACATATATATACTTGCAGGATCATGCTGACAAATCTTAATTTTGTGAAGAACTGCCGATAGAAACTTTCTGGGCAGTATTCGCGAATATGGGTTGTTCAGCGAAGCTGGTCCATATTAGTGCACTATTAACCTAACCCTCCTGGCATTTACAACCTGCACCTCCCATATTAACGTTTTAAAATTTAGTCCTCTGTCCATTTACAACCTAATGTCACCCATATTGCATATTTCATGCTCCATCGGAGCATTTTTATTCTTGTATACCTATAATCATGGGGGTGCTCGGAGAGCCCCCCATAATATGAGCTATAAAGGCACTTTGCGGATTTTGAAAAGTGCTAATTAGGCATAACTAATTAACGGGAAGGTATTAAGAGCTAATATTTACATTTTTGAAATCTCAGGCGAGAGCTTTCGAATAATACCAAACTTGCCCGGAAAAATGAACTTTGAAAAAATCGACTTTCTCTTACGGGTTTGAAAGTGGGGTTTTTCTCTGTATTCAACATGATTTTTGTCAATTTTGTGTTAACTCGATTTTTCGAACGGCCCATAGGAAAAATTTTTCTATACTATTTTTTGAATATCTAGGCAATGGTACTTAGCAAGTTTATGTTTTTTTTCCGAATTTCGATCTGGTTCGATTTTTATAGATGGTCAAAAATGGAAAAAATAGCGTTTTGGACACCTTCAAGCTGAAAAATTTCTAAGTCCGAAAATTTGAAAATAGTCTAAAAACGGGCAAAAACAGCGTTTTTCGGCCTTGGGGTGGTACCCATATATAGTAAATCGGGGTCGCTGAACACGATGAGCACAGTGCCGACACCGTATCTCGCCTGGTTCATCTGGTTCAACTGGTTCAAAGTTGAACCAGTTCCTGGTTCAAGCTACTGGAGGTACGTAGTTGAAACAGGGGGCGGATCGGGGGGGGGGGCGGGCGGCCGCCCCCCCCGTCGCGATTCGAAGGTAGGAAAAATTAAGCAGAGTCAGAGGAAAAAGGGCCAAAAACCAAAAAATTTCGCGCCTTCGGCGCGAATTTTCTAGTTTTTAACCGCATATTGATTGCATTTGTGAAGAAAAAGCTTGAAATGCATCCGATTTTTTCTTAGAAAATTACCATTTTTGCCTAAAAATTTCAAGAATTTTAAAAAATATGTTCAGTTCTTCAGTATAAAAAGAATTAAAGATCCGAATACCGATTTTATTGCAAAAATAAAAAATTTCTTCAACTTCTGGGGGGCGGAGCCCCCCCAGACCCCCCGCTGGAAAAATTTTACCGCCCCCCCGTCACGAAATCCTGGATCCGCCAGTGAGTTGGAAGGCTGAAATTTTGCATACAAAAGTTATTGGGCATGGGGAATTCACTGGTGGTGTTACTTTGGTGATCCGACCCATGCCTGGCCAGATCTGGTTCAACTGGTTCAAAGTTGAACCAGTTCCTGGTTCAAGCTACTGGAGATAGTTGGAAGGCTGAAATTTTGCATACAAAGGTTATTGGGCATGGGGAATTCACTAGTGGTGTTACTTTGGTGATCCGACCCATGGCTGGCCAGATCTGGTTCAACTGGTTCAAAGTTGAACCAGTTCCTGGTTCAAGCTACTGGAGATAGTTGGAAGGCTGAAATTTTGCATACAAAGGTTATTGGGCATGGGGAATTCACTGGTGGTGTTACTTTGGTGATCCGACCCATGGCTGGCCAGGGGCCAATGTTATCAACGTCGAAACCCGGGTTATCTCGCAAACCCTGGTTAACTGGGCTATCTTTAACACATGACGTTAACCCGGGTTAGCAATTTAACCCGGGTTTGGACGTTGATAACATCGCAGGCCTCGGACATGACGATTTTGGAAAAGTAGGAAAAAAGTAGGAACAATTTTTCAAAAAAGTAGGAAAAAGTAGGAACAAAAAGTAGGAATTTTAACAAAAAAGTAGGAATTTTAACAAAAAAGTAGGAATTTTGCAGGCTTCGGTAATCGATTTTGCAGGCAAGTTATCTAATTTTGTCTCCAACAGATCGTAATTATGCACATTTTCCGCACGGCCCAATCAATTATTCATTAGTCCTGAAACCTTTAAAAACGATCATGTAAGTGTCTACAAGTTGAAGTCGTGATTCCCAGTTTGGGCAATAGAGATGAGCTAGCGGCCTAAAATTTTAATAATTTATCTATAAGAATGAGCGTAACCTCCATGTGAATGGGACGTCAAATTTCACTGACCACTGACCTGAAGCTATTTTTGTTTTGGCGAACTCACCTAAAGTCATGTAGATAATTTTAGAATTTATGCAGCTTTTAACAAAAAACTGCGATTTCTTAGCAAAACGTTTTTGGTGTTTTTAACAACGAAGCCTCGTGGGCCCGAACTGGCTTTTTCCCACAGGGTTGGTCCCCAGAAACCGGTTCCTTCAAAATTGCCCTCCCAAGATTCGGGCCTTTCCCTCCTCCCAGAACCCAAACGTGCCGAGAAAACTAGGGTTTTGATAGTAACTTCAAAAATGTTTCCGGCTTCGCCGGATTTTTAGGTATTTTTAAACCTTCCTTAGCTATTTTAAGCTTAAAATTAGGTTAAAAGTTACATAATTTTTAGCTCAACAGCAAAAAATTGCTAGTCTTCAGCCACTAGCGTTGATACGGGGGGCGGGGAGGGCGGCCGCCCTCCCCGAAATAATGGCTTTGCCCCCTTGAAAAAAATTGGGTAAAAAATTTTACGTTCGCGCGGGGCGCGGGCGTTTAAATTTATTGGAAACATGAACAAATTGTACAGTAATGCTTCAAATTAGCTCAACATTGATATATGTCATCAAAAAAGTTTCGCGCCTTCGGCGCAAATTTTGGCTATTTGGTTTATCAAAATTATTATTTTTCATTAAGCATGCTAACAAATGTTTGTATAAATTAGTTGTTTTGCAGTTTTGCTGATATCCGCGTTATTCCCAACATCATCAGCCTTGGCATAATTGGTTGATATGATCAGAATACACAGTTATTAATGTGAGCATCTTAACAGTCAAAGTTTTCAGACAAGACAGTAAACATAGAAAATAGCAAATAAAGGTACAAAATGTTGTTAGACAATTGATAAATCATTGTAAAGAATTAAATGTTTCAATAGTGTTTAATGGCGAAATTTAAAAACTTCTGGGGGGCTCCGCCTCCCAGACCCGCACCCGAGTATCGCAGACTAAGTATCGCTTTCAGTTGTAACTAGTCGAAAACGTGGTCTATGTGATACTTTTAAATTAATATGACAACTTACAGCATAGTATGCAATGTGCATGTAATTATTACGCAAAAAGAGAAAATTTTACCCCCCCCCCCTCAAAAGTCCTCGGTCAAAACCGCCCCCCTGAAAAGTTTTTGTACCTATATACGCTACTGTCTTCCACCGAGTCTCACCGGAGGTCCGCATTCTTCAGATTTCGGTGGTATGACTTTCTTTCTGCGCTTTGTCAAGTGAACAGCTCAAAATTGAATTCAAATTTGGCAATTAGTTTCTAGCCAACTGGGCGTATTCTAGAGAATTTTTCTTGGGGGGGGCTCTTTGGGGGGGCCCCTCGGGGGGCGAGTCATTCTTGGGGGGGGCGAAAATTTTTGAAAATTTTTCTAAAAACATGCTAAAAATAGCGCTGTTTTTATAGTAATCGCCAAAAAATTGCAAAAATAGCGCTTAAATAGGCAAAAATCGACTAAAAATCTAAGGCGAAGCCGGAAAATTTTTGAAAATTTGGCCTTCTGAGCGATTTTTTCAGGGCAAAAGTTGGTACCAAAAGGGGCACACACTTTTTTTCGGGGGGGGGGGGGTTTTTTGGGGGGGAACGATTTTGGGGGGGGGGGGAAGGGTGTTAGTGGGGGGCTCCCCACCCCCCCCCCCACTAGAATAAGCCCAGGACAAAACCGGAGTTTAGTGGAATATTTGGGTCTTGATAAGTTTAGTGGAATAAAACCTTTGGGCATTGATAAGATTCGCCCAGGCCCAGAATCCGCAAAACTTGACTAAATGACCTTAAATTTGGTTTGGGTATGCTTTCGACAAAGCTGAATACAAACAAAACTTTTCGGTTTCACTAAATCTAAATTTTTGGATTCGCAAGAGCACACCAAGGGGAACCGAATTTTACTGTAAAATTATATAGGAGTTTTCGAGGTCGCATATCATGAATTTGAAATCCCTTTCTGGTCATGCATTTCGACAGCTCAGTATAAGCTTGCACACTAAACTTAAAACCTTAGCTTATACAAAGCTAACAAACAGCTTAATCAGCAACCGTCTTCTATGAACCCGAAAAACACCTCAACTTTACAGCAAAATCAATCTGAAGCTAGAAATTATTGGTTCCAATGGTCCTGCGAATTTGAAAAAGATCTAATTTCGCGAAACCGAAAAACTGAGCGATGTCAGAATGCAGCCCGGTCGAAAAATCACCCATACCAAATTTCAGCTAATTTTGTCGTTATGCGGAATCTGGACCTGGGGGGATATACGTAGCTTTAATAAGATCCCACTTTTTAGCTAAGCTAAAATGCCCAAGCCAAAAAGCACTCTGCCGTAAGATTTATGTAATCGGAATTTTACCATAGAAACTGGCAAAACCGAAGAAACTTAGTCGACTGGGATTGATGCTGCAAATTTTTATGTTTGATTATCTCCCTTATCGCAAGGAATAGCAAAAACTGCAGATTATTTCCAAATAATTAAAAAGTCAGCGACTTTTTGGACAATTTTCTGTCTAATCAGGCCGATTTCGTCTTTCACAGGAAAAAGTAGGAAAACGTAGGAATTTTTGACCTAAAGTAGGAAAAAAGTAGGAACATACGAAAAAGTAGGAAAAAAAGTAGGAAAAGTAGGAACTGTCCGAGCACTGACATCGGCCCCAGATCTGGTTCAACTGGTTCAAAATTGAACCAGTTCCTGGTTCAAGCTACTGGAGATAATTGGAAGGCTGAAATTTTGCATACAAAGGTTATTGGGCATGGGGAATTCACTGGTGGTGTTACGTTGGTGATCCGACCCATGGCTGGCCAGATCTGGTTCAACTGGTTCAAAATTGAACCAGTTCCTGGTTCAAGCTACTGGAGATAGTTGGAAGGCTGAAATTTTGCATACAAAGGTTATTGGGCATGGGGAATTCACTGGTGGTGTTACTTTGGTGATCCGACCCATGCCTGGCCAGATCTGGTTCAACTGGTTCAAAGTTGAACCAGTTCCTGGTTCAAGCTACTGGACATAGTTGGAAGGCTGAAATTTTGCATACAAAGGTTATTGGGCATGGGGAATTCACTGGTGGTGTTACTTTGGTGATCCGACCCATGGCTGGCCAGATCTGGTTCAACTGGTTTAAAATTGAACCAGTTCCTGGTTCAAGCTACTGGAGATAATTGGAAGGCTGAAATTTTGCATACAAAGGTTATTGGGCATGGGGAATTCACTGGTGGTGTTACTTTGGTGATCCGACCCATGGCTGGCCAGATCTGGTTCAACTGGTTCAAAATTGAACCAGTTCCTGGTTCAAGCTACTGGACATAGTTGGAAGGCTGAAATTTTGCATACAAAGGTTTTTGGGCATGGGGAACTCACTGGTGGTGTAACTTTGGTGATTGAACCCATGGCTGGCCAGATCTGGTTCAACTGGTTCAAAGTTGAACCAGTTCCTGGTTCAAACTACTGGACATAGTTGGAAGGCTGAAATTTTGCATACAAAGGTTATTGGGCATGGGGAATTCACTGGTGGTGTTACTTTGCTGATCCGACCCATGCCTGGCCAGATCTGGTTCAACTGGTTCAAAGTTGAACCAGTTGCTGGTTCAAGCTACTGGAGATAGCTGAAAGGCTGAAATTTTGCATGCAAAGCTTATTGGGTATGGGGAATTCACTGGTGGGATTTGTGATTGCTGCTGCCACAGTTATGGCAGCGTTCCCAAAAACTAGACGGAGGACAAGTAGGAAAAATGCTCCTTGCAGTCGCATGAAAAAGTTAATATGAGCTATGATGGTCAACATTCAAATGTGTCAAGGACAAGATTTAAAATGTTTAATATGAGCCAACATCTAAATAAGTAGAGGACAAGATGTAAACGGCTAATATGAGCCGCTACGTTTCTCTTGGGCTCATATTGACGCGACTAAAATGGCAAACATATATACAGTTTATGGTTGGCATATAAGCATCAGTGTTTATAAACGATTTGATTGGCTTGGAAATATTGAATTAATGTGATGATTGCGATGATAACTTCAAATGTGATTTCTCAAGATTTCACAACATGTGTAAGTTCCACATTTTCGTTTCTTCATTAGATTGGACTCCGGTTTCGTTTTGTTGACTTATATGGTGGCCTTAAATGTGTACTTGGATGTAGCGGTGAAGAAGAAAACATTTACGTACAGCTTTGCAAAATTAATGTTTATGCGTCGTTATTCATGCAAGCCATTTCAGTGTTGGATTAAAAGTAAGCAAAAGCTAAATGAGCGTCAATATGAGCCCAAGAGAAACGTAGCGGCTCATATTAGCCGTTTACATCTTGTCCTCTACTTATTTAGATGTTGGCTCATATTAAACATTTTAAATCTTGTCCTTGACACATTTAAATGTTGACCATCATAGCTCATATTAACTTTTTCATGCGACTGCAAGGAGCATTTTTCCTACTTGTATATATATACGTATATACAACCGGAGTCCGGACACAAGCTTCTAGGAAAGCTAGATGTGGTTTGTCATCTTTCCGCCATGGTTCCCTCCTCTGAATACGAATAAGTTTAATCCATATTAAATGTAAGTTGTATATATATACAAGTAACAAAAATGCTCCGCACAAAAGGGGATAATATGTGTGTTGGGCCTATGTCTGTCGTTTAAATTCCGGTTGAGAAAGCAAGTATATAAATCCGACACAGCAAGTTTGGGTGGGTGGTTCTATGGCGAAAGTTGTTCAGTTCGATGAGGGCCTTCATTTGACTCGAAATTTGACCACTTTTGAAAATTTTAATTTTTGACCCAAAATCGCCTAAGTCCCCACCCCACCCCACCACAGCCCTCTACAGCCACTTTAGGTACGCACTTCTATGACAAAAGTTGCTCAGTTCGATGCGGGCTTTCATTTGGTACCAAATTTGACCACTTTTGAAAATTTTAATTTTTGACCCAAAATCGCCTAAGTGCCCCCCCACCCCACCACAGGCCTCTACAGCCACTTTAGGTACGCACTTCTATGACAAAAGTTGCTCAGTTCGATGCGGGCTTTCATTTGGTACCAAATTTGACCACTTTTGAAAATTTTAATTTTTGACACAAAATCGCCTAAGTCCCCACCCCACCCCACCACAGGCCTCTACAGCCACTTTGAGCATGCAATTCTATGACAAAAGTTGTTCAGCTCACTTAGGGCTTTCATTTGGTACCAAATTTGACCACTTTTGAAAATTTTAATTTTTGACCCAAAATCGCCTAAGTCCCCACCCCACCCCACCACAGCCCTCTACAGCCACTTTAGGTACGCACTTCTATGACAAAAGTTGTTCAGCTCACTTAGGGCTTTCATTTGGTACCAAATTTGACCACTTTTGAAAAATTTTATTTTTGACCACTTGACCGCCTACCCGATTTACCCTTCAAACGGCAAAGTGGAGCCAGTCCAGCAAAATGGGTGGGTCGGACGGCAAAACGGACTCCGGGAATCAGCTGGGCGCACCAGAAAACCTCTATGGACAAAGTTTTGAGAGGCTATGCACAGTCCTATATGGTGTTCTTGTAAGTCGGTACCGACTTGACCCTCCCGACAGCAAAGTGGAACCAGCCCAGCAAAATGGGTGGGTCGGACGGCAAAACGGACACCGGAAATGAGCTGGGCGCACCAGAAAACCCCTATGGACAAAGTTTTGAGAGGCTATGCACAGTCCTATATGGTGTTCTTGGAAGTCGGTACCGACTTGACCCTCCCGACAGCAAAGTGGAACCAGCCCAGCAATATGGGTGGGTCCGACGGCAAAACTGCTTACGGGAATCAATTCGCCGTGCCAGAAAACCTTTGTATGAAAGAATTGAGCTTTCTAAGTTGAATACACAGCGAGAAATTTCGATTTTTCATTTTTCGAATTTTCACCATTTTTGACCGGCCACAGTGGTCGCATGGGAAGTGATAGAGAAACGAGACTTAGCTATTTAGTTAGTTCAATATATGTAGTTTCTGAATATAAAAAGAAATCGGCTCCAGCTCTTAACGTTCGAGCTGCGCAGCGACCACAAAAATGGTCACTTTTCGCTCTGAGCCGACTTTGCGGCACCGCTGCGGCGCTGTGGCGCACCTGCGGCGCAAAAAAAGTAGCGATTCTTAAATGGCGCATGGGGTACTACCAGACCCTATACCCCTTTAGGTCCGGCCTTCGCTGCAGATTACGTGAAAGAGGCGGAAAGTCAGGACAATACGACCATTAAATAGGAGAAACCGGAAAAAAAACATCGCCGCCATAACCGGTCCGGGGCGCAACTTTTTAACGGAAAGTGATACGGGGCTGAAACTTCGCACACATACTAAACTCGATGTGCTCTACAATTTGCGCATGAAATCTGCGCAGGATCTGCGCAGGATTTTGCGCAGCCTCTGCGCAGCTTATTTTACGGTGTCTCCAGGGACTTTTGACATATGGCTGCAGCGACCCCTATGATATACGTATATATACAGGGTATTTTTTACAGGGGGGGACGGGGCCCCCCCGAAATCGCCCCCTCCCGGGATTTTTGCTTCCCCCCGGGATTTTTTGGAGGGCCAAATTTTTGCCAAAAATAGGCCAATTTTCAGAAATTTTTCGGCTTCGCCGGAGATTTTTTCTAAAAATAGCTATTTTTAGCTTAAATCCTGGCATTTTTCAGAACTTTTTGCGTTTCAACATGCAAAATACGCCAAAAAAATACCATTTTTGGCTCATTTTTGCAAAATATCTTCCCCCACCCCTAAAATTTATTTCCCCCCCCCCCCCGGGAAGCCCCCCCCCGGAAAAAAATCCCTAAAAAATTCCCCTGTATATATGTATGTATCCGTTATATATAGAGGTCGGGGAAAAAAACCAACCCGCAAGTGGTGGGGAAAAAATACCAACCCGCCGTTTGGGCGATGGGGATGAGCTAGCGGGCTCAAATTTTGCATGCAAGTTGGTAGGGCCCATCCCACCTACCACACCAAATTTGAGCTAAATCGGACCACTTTTGAGCATTTTGTGACATTTTGAAAATTTTGGCATTTTTGACCCCCCCAAAAATTCAAAATTTGCCTATTTTTGAAGGCCTGTAAAAAATTTTCCATAGCAGTTAGATAATAAGTTTTAATAGTTTCCATGAGAACAACATGTGCTCTTTCCAAAAATGTTGGTCTCGCCTTCCTGCGACGCTTGGCAAGCTGCCAGCAGAATTTTTACAAAATGGGAAAAAACCAAGGGGTGGGAAAAAACCAATTTTTGCTTTTGCTGCCAAACTCCCAAAAATGGTTCTTAGTTGCTCAAAAGTCATCCACATACCAAGTTTAATGCGTTCTTTCACGTGAACAGCTCAAAATTGCATTTGGACTTGGCAATTTTGTGTTAGCAGGTAAAAACCTCATTTCGGCGGGTCGGCTGTTTGGCTCAGCTAAAGCGGCCAAAAAGTACTCTGGGACAAAGAAATACGCGAAAAAACACTGAAACAACGTTCATTTTAATTTATTTCATCGAATTTCGAAAGATTTACAAATTTTTGCATTTTAACATAGAAACTGGCAAATTTGATGAAACCTAGCCAGTTGATGCTGCAAATATTGATGTTTGATTTTCTCACTTATTATACGGAATATCGCAAAAATAAGTGCAGATATGAAGTCAGCGACGCCGATTTAACCGGTTGCATGCATAAAATCGCTAATATGAGTTACACTGACCGAATACTGGAGTTGGTTTTTTCCCATCGGTTGGTTTTTTTCCCGCCATTGGTTTTTTTACCCCGGCTAATTAACCGTTAATTACTAATTAACGACAGGACGTAGAGAGGCGATTTATATACCAAAATGACAGTCTAGACAGGGCTTGATAAGAAAATAATTTATAGCCGGATTGCTCCACTGGGTAGTTCTGCAGAGTCCAAAAAGTGACTACCTTGGGTTTTTTCCCCGACCTCTATATATATTATTATAGCTTATACCTATTATATATGTACATTACAGGTTACAGCTATAGTAATACGTACGTAAATATACACAAACAAATTAGATGCACAATGTACGTATATATACGTTTAATATATATACTATTTATATATAATATGCAATGCAATGTATATATAATATTATATTTCATTTATATTACATTTCATATAAAATTTCCAATTATACTATATATACGCACATGTATATATACGTATGTATAGTTCTAAACTTGAATTTACAATGTATTTACCAGGAATTTACAACGCTAGCCAGCAGCCAATTAGCACAAAGGAAAATTTACCACGATTTTACAACATTAAAAGAGCATTGTAAATTCATTGTAACTACATTGTAGATTCATTAATCTATCGTTGTAAAATTTACATCATTTTTACAATTCCGTATAAACGTTGTAAGTACGTTGTAAAAACGATGTACGTACATTGTAAGTTAGTGCAGTCATTTATAATGCTTTTACTACGTTGTAAACTCGGTGTAAAAACGTGTGAAAAGTGTAGTACATTTGTTGTAAAGTCGTTTAACTTGCGTTGTAAGTCCGCTGTAGTTTCGGATATAATTACTGAAAAAACATTGTAAAAACGTAAAAAATCGTTAAAATACCATTATACAACCATTGTAAAATCATTATACCTTGCGCATCAAATATTTATGGTAAAAAAAGGTAAATTAAGGGCGCAATATCAAAGTAATTTTACAATGAAAATACCACATTTTTACAATGTATTTATAACAGAAACGTTCTCCCTGTGGTGGCTTGGAAAAATGGCTGGGAGGGAGGTTACCCTACCCCCCCGCGCCCCCAACCTCCCTCCAACTACACCTATACTTCTGGGGGGCTCCGCCCCCCACACCCACCGGTAAAAAATTTACCGCCACCCGCCCCGTCACCAAATCCTGGATCCGCCAGTGGTCTAATGTCAAAAACACTTCACAGTTGTATGTTTATAGGCACTAGAAACGGCTGAAAATGCGATTTTTGGCATAAAAATAGAAAAATTTGGGGGGAGAGTTGGGGGATCCTGGAGGGGGTTGGTGGTTCTCCAGAAGGCCCCCAAAAAATTGGGGGGAGTCATCCATCCCCACCCCGAATCTCCGTTACACCTATGGGTTTGGGGGAGGAGTAAATTAGCAGTAAAATTCTAGTAAATTCTAGCAGTAAAATCTAACAGAATCTTAACTAATCTTACAAATTCTTCAAAACTTTTATTTGGTTTTGTCGGATTGAGAACATTATTTGGCAAGGGGGGTGACAAAGGTCCCCTGTGTTTGTTGCTGTTCTCAATTCGCCAAGTTTAAAGCTAAAATAGAATAAACTTTTACAGTCTACAGTGTTGGCAGATTTTCCTACTATTCTATCTGAGTGCTGCGCCATCCCCCACCCTCCTTCCTTTCTCACTTCTTCTCCTTTTTCCTCTGAATCACCCATTTTTGCACCCACTCCCTCCGTGCGGTTACATAGACTTCAACCCTCTTAGTCACTTAATTTGATATGCGGTGGTCAATTGTTGTCTGAAGCTACGATCTCAGTTTGCCTGTATGTGACTGCGGTCACTTTGGCATTGAGCTAAGGGGTCAATAATCGCACGTCAGGTCTGCCTAAGGGGTCATGTTTTCTGTCCGTGACGACCTTCGTCTCTCCGTCTCTCTTCTGCCATTCTGCGGACCGCGGAGAGCAGCACACAAAAGGTCTCTTTGAGTACCTATTAGTGCTGGTCGCCTCGGCAAAAACTATGATTCTGCAGTTGGGGCGGGGGCAAGCTCCCTATGACCTGGAACTCTCAACCTGATACTGCTGTTGTTGCTGCTGTTGTTGTTGTTGTTGTTGTTGTTGTTGTTGTTGTTGTTGTTGTTGTTGTTGTTGTTGTTGTTCTTGTTCTTGTTCTTGTTCTTGTCGTTGTTGTTCTTGTCGTTGTTGTTGTTCTTTCCAGGCTCGTCAGATGAAAAGCTAAGGAGCACTTCGGCATCCAGTAGTTCAGCACCTGTCTTTGGCAGGGTAGGTCCACACATCGGATCATCCGTTAGAGAAATATATGGGGGATTGGACCACATCGGTCAGTATCATAACTGAAGGACTCCAGATGCTTTAGTGTTGATCCGACACGGTTATGAATCGTTCCCCTAGGAGATTGGAACCCATTTGCGCCATTGACCAGACGGGTGCCAGGGAACATTTGTAGGGATTTCCATTTGATGGAGTCCATGTCCATCAGATTTCCCACGGAGGAGGTTCAAAAGCCCCTCCACCTCTCTCTCAATCTGAACACCGTGATCGACTACTGTACATCTGCAAGGCATCGATCCATGTCTATCACGATCACTGAGATGATGGTACCTTTCGGACGGGATTCAAATCGATTAATTGATTGATTGCTCAGATTTCTCTACTCGATTGGCTGAGGTCGAAGCCTTGGCAGACTTTATTGCAGAGCTTGAAAACACTAATTGATTGATGGTTTAAAGAAAGATGCTATCTATCAGATCCCTTACCAGGCTAGACACCAACGCATTCCTGCGCATTCATCTATACGATAGAGCATATTATCGCTGTGGCAAGGAATTCGGGACTTGAACCGTATGACTATTTCTTTTCGAGAAAGCAGTTTCCCTTTTCAATCATGTTTGAACACCCTAGCGGTGTGAATCATGATGTACAGCAACTGCCTCAACGTTGGTCACGAGGAGTTTAATATTTTGCAGAACGTAATGCTTGCTTTAAGGTGGTAGTACCGGTAGCAGAATTTTCTACATAATCCCGGTATGGATGAAGCAATCTTGACACACCTTTAGGTGAACTAGTTTAGTTAAGTTTTAAAAGTTATGTTATTTATGCGTATTATTTGACAGAAAACACTATACAGTTGTTTGAATGCATTGCAAATTCCCAAAACCAAAGCAAACAATGAAAAGATACAAAATCTTTGTTTATGATTTTTTCGTAAATGCTTCCACCAAACTTCAGGAAATTTTGCGGTATGTTCCATGTCTACATACGCTCAGGCCGTCTTCTTTGTTTCTGGAAAAAACCATAGTAAGAAAGATATAAAATTTAAAAATTTATGAAACATGCTAAAAATGGAAAACTTATTTTTACGATAAACCAAAATACTGCCTGAGCGCAAATGCAAACTAACTCTACACGCAAAATTTCAGAGGAATTCATAAAGGATTGAAGGAAATATTTCAATTCGAAGCTTTTAATGCATTTCCTCTTGTGTAGACAGCAAGCCAGTCCCCGCAGCGTAGTAGGCCAGGTTAATGCAGAAATGACGCTCTTAATGAAGAACAGTTGTGCCAAATTTCAAGTCAAGTTTTTAGTTCACAGTATCTTATCTGTGGAAAGTCCACCCCCGGTAGTGGTTCTACCACCTAAAGGTGACGCTTGCATTATCTGGTGTAAAATTTGGAAATATTATTCTGTTTTGAAGAAATCCTAAGTGAGTTTGCTTTGATGACGGGCTATCTCACGACAAAATTTCGGCAGTTGAGAACCCATGATTGGACAGCTACTTTCATTGCTTAAAATTCCGAAATATCAGTTAAGGTCGTAGTACCACTACCGGGGTGGACTTTGAACAGATACTGTGAACTATTGTGGTATATTACCCATTAGGGCACTAGTAGCTGGCTGCGCAGCAGCGCAGCGCTAAAAAGTACACGTGGCGTTATCTTTACATGCGTAGCGTAAAGTGTATTCTATTTGATGAAATTGTACAACTGAGCCATTTTGACATTTGTCTTATTCATGAATGATAAAGATGATTTCTTTTTGGGCTAGCTACCCCCTAGCACAAAGTGTATAAAAGGGAGAGAAAGTGTAGGTTTAGTGCAGTTGGAGTTTTGTCAGCGACGGGGTTGGGTGACATCCGTGAGTTGGGTAGGAGACTTGGGTCCAGTTTAGGTGTACGGGAGTGGGTAACGCCCTCCCTTGTGCTCTTTGTATTTCGCTATCGTGCTCCCTCTGTATTTTCCAGTATTTTGTATGTCTATTCTAAAGTTGGAAAGTGTATTTTGTATTCGCTGTAGTAAAATCTAGCGGTTATTTTATTGAGTAATCGTAGGGAACGGTCGTCTAGGTGTCACTCCGCTAATTTACTCGCTTATCTTCGACTCTTCCTGTATCTTCTCTCACTTTGCTAGGACTGGATATCACACACTAAACACCTACTTGCAATCATTTACTGAAGTCCGATATAGTTTATTACAGAGGTACACGCAGGGTACTTCACAAATAGTGGCGACCGTGATTTTTCGTAGATGTCCAAAGTTCTAGCTTTTTCTGAGAAGAAAAGGGAACACGATAAGCGAGAAAAACAAAGAGCACAACTTTGGGGGCTCTTATCGTATTTCGACGGACCGGTTGATTTAGATAGAGGTACTCCCATGGCCTCAAAACAGAATATTGCAAAATCGGGGGGTCGTGGCCGGAGGGGTGTCTCCCCCAACACTAGTCCGGGAGGAACTGCCCCAGGTATTGGAAGGGGGACCCCCAGAAGACCGGAAGGCTATGTTCCCGATATTCCCCCACAATTATGGGAAGGGCAAAATTTTAAGGCGAAACCAGTCACAGATAGAGGGTCAGGGGGCGAGGAGGACCCTCCCGGATTCCCCCCCCCCACCCACCAGTTCACGGCGGACCCAGTCCCAATTGGGAGTTTCTAGCTCCACGGCCCCGTCTACATCTTTAGAGGCCCCGTATGGCGGTCATTTAAATAAAACTTTTGGGGGGCCAGTGACTCGGTCACAATCTGGGGCTACCCGCCCCAAGTTTCGCAGTCTGCCGGTTCCCGGTCCTCAGC
>JASAND010022741.1:0-36100 GCA_030248195.1 Trissonchulus latispiculum | reverse complement strand
CCCGAATATAGTAAATTGGGGTCGCTGAACACAATGGGCATACTGCCGAAACCGACGGATGTGACTCCTGACCCGCAGCGCCCACCCACAGTGGGTCCGGTGTGGCTTATTCCGTATCAAATGAAAGCACTTTGGTGAGGCGAACAACTTTTGTCATTATAGCACCCACGAAAAGTGGCCCCAATTCCCTGTGGGTGGGGTCCGGTATAGGTCAAAAATGAACGTCTATAAAAGTGGTCATTTTTGGTATCAAATGAAAGCCCTTGGCGAGGCGAACAACTTTTTTCGTTATAGCACCAAGTAAGTTGAGTTAAATACGATGACGTTACGTGCAGCTTTGCAAAATTGCGGTTACGTACAGCTTTGCAAGATTAATGTTTTTATATTCGTCGTTATTCACGCAAACCTGTTCCAATGCTGCATTCAAAGCAATCAAGCTAAATGAGCGTCAATATGAGCCCAAAAGAAACGTAGCGGCTCATATTAAGGCGTTTACATCTTGTCCTCTACTTATTTAGATGCTGGCTCATATTAAACCTTTTTAATCTTGTCCTTGGCAGATTTAAATGTTGGCCATCATAGCTCATATTAACTTTTTCATGCGTCTGCAAGGAGCATTTTCCCTACTTGTCCTCTTTAATTTTTGGCATTGTTTCAGAGTACGTATACATGGTAAGTACGTATATATGTGGTACCACAATGGGTGGTGGCTTTTGATTTATAGCAAGCTTGAAGAATTTTGTATTGTTACCTCCAGCTCCACAGCGTGATGCCAAACAATGGTTTACCTAATGAAACGATCTTAAACGTGTTTCAGGGGTGGACGATTTTTCGCGCTTTTGAACTCTCACGCTTGACAACATAGGAAGGGACCCGCTCTTCAGAACGATGTAACCACTTTTTGTGGGTACTGTAATGAATGACAAAAGCTGTTCGCATTCGCCAAGGGTTTTCATTTGATACCAAACATGACCACTTTTGGACGCTTTCATTTTTGACCCAAACTGTTGCCGTGCCGGTGGTACGGAAAGTTTTGCCCAGAGCAATTGGTTCTCCAATAAGTCTACCATAAATAATCAAACATTCCGTCATGCATGTAGGTAGATAACATTGTGGATACTTTAAAAATTCTTCTACTCTAACTGACCTTTTAAGGATTACAAATTTTGGAAATCAGTCTGTTCGATCGATAGTTTCGCAAATCGGTTCAATGCGCAGGTGAATGCTATATATCGAGCATGGATAGGGAATGTTCGCCGGCCAATTTATATATCACGTTGTAACAGCTGTGGAATGCTTTTGCTTTGTTCCGACTCAAAATGTCTGTTTTCAGACGAACCAACGTGGGCTACGGTATTTTGCGACTGAGTAACATTTGGTATGCTAGAAAAACGCATTGCTAAGGGCGTACTGAAGGCTCATTTTATCTTTTTATTGGGAAATTTTTGTAATTCGCAGACAGACAAATGAGTAGGTGCAAGATAACCGCCGCAGAGAGAATTGGCACTGTCAATGTAGAAACTTATGAAATTACAGATTGAAATACATGCCGGTACTGGAAGTTACGGAAATTGTAAGAGTATATATTAGGATATGATCCTGCGCTGCAAGGTCATATGGGGAAACCCCTTTGAATGGAGCTGACGGGTGGTCAGGATCCAGTGTGTGTATCGTGACCACTTCTGCCCCGGCAGTAGTCTTGCCTATGCCGCGGGTAATTGCATTTGCAATTATTCAACGCCAGACTACGGACCCTGAGCAAAATGAGTCTGGCGTTACCCCTCATCGCGAAAGCAACTGGGGTGCGGCACTATGGGCACTATGGGAAAAATACTTATAAGCTAAATCTATTTCAATGTTTTCTGGGATCTGATCCAATACTGCGACGATGTCGCGGTGCAATAAGATAAGTTTTCGGAATTTTTAGATTTCAATTAATTTTAATAGATTTGTTAAAGAGTTTCTCACAATTTTTGTTCATTGTAAACAAATTTCCTATGTATTTTGGAATGTAAACAATTTTTCATTGTACAATCAGGATTATAATGCTGTTATAAAGCTATAGTCTAGCAAACTTAAACTAGACCAAAAGACTGAATTTTGTGGAGAGTTTATTATTCAACTTAGGTATGACAATGTATATGTTCTGAAAGCTCAGAAATCGGAGATTTCAAAAAATTTTTTAAAGTTAAAAATTTTAAAATCTAAAATTTCATGAATTTTAAAAACTGTAGGAAAAGAAATAATAAGCGAAAGGTAGTCGATTTTGATATCAAATTGATGGTATCGTTCAGGAAAACACGAATATGTATAAATTAAGTGGATTTAGTGGATACGTAGTTCCAGCAGGCTCATATCCCGAAAAATAAATTTGCTCTGATCGCTACAAACCTGGGCTCATTTGAAAGCTCTCATCATGCTGAGTGAAAATTATAATTGGGTCATCGCTCAAAAATGCTGTCTGCTAAAGTTATCCATCTTTAAACCCCAAAACTGGGTAGTTTTAACACTTTTCCAGGGTTTAATCCAGGCTAACAAAAGCTGTGAATGGAATCAAGTCAAGCCATTGGGCTACATTTTGCGTCTCTTCATCATACACAAGTTTGGAAATTTTCAGCTTTGGATCTTCATGCATGCGTAGGATACCTAAGCTAATTTAAATAAGCTTCAAAGGAGCCGACACGGTGACACTTTTGAACTTGTTTAAATTAGCTTATCTTACGCATGCGTGAAGATCCAAAGCTGAAATTTTCCAAACTTTTGTATAATGATGAGATGAAAAATGTAGCTCAATTTCTTTACTTGATTCCACTCACAGCTTTCGTTAGCCTGGATTAAACCCTACAAAAGTGTTAAAACTACCCATTTTTGTTGTTTAAAGAGGGATAAGCATTTTTTTAGTAGTCAGCATTTTTGAGTGATGACCCAATTATAACTTTCACTCAACGTGATGAGAGCTTTCAAATGAGCCCAGGTTTGTAGCGATCGGAGCAACTTTTATTTTTCGGAATATGTGCCCGCTGGAACCATGGGCCACCCCAAAATCCACTTAATTTATACATATTCATGCTCTCTGAACGAGACATTTAATTTGATATCAAACTCGACTACTTTTCTTTTGCTTATTATTTCTTTTACCATTGTCAGAATGTACCCTCTGCAGTTATGCCTGCCGTAATCACGAAATTTTGGATCCCAAGGAACTGATAAAAGAAAATTTCTTTTAAATTCGTTTCAAACTGTATACAACTTTAATCAAACTGGATCTGTTGTCAGCTGATAACAGTCAACCATCTATGATAGGCTTGGCATGGATGTGCCAAAAATTCCCCCCAATAGTTGTTTGGTTGTTATCCGAGTTTTTCAAGGAGCTGGCTGTCCAGGGGAGAAAACCCTTGAATGGAGCTTACTGGTGGTCATGATGCGATCGAAGCATTGTGATTACTTCTGCTCCGGCAGTAGTCTTGCCGCCGCCTCGGGTAATTGCTTATGCAATAATTCAACGCCAAACCGGGAATCCTGAGCAAGTTTGGTTTGGCGTTACCCCCCTCGCGAAAGCAACGGGGGTGTGGGAGTACAGGAAAAACTACTTATAAGCCATCAATCACCTTCCACTCCTTTATCAAACTATTGCAATGCAATACACTTTTAAGAACAATTAGTGTCCCTTTCCATTAAGGGCACATGAAGATTAATTATCCAGAAAATTATTTAGAGCTCACTTTTGCTAATACGAAACTGCAAGCTATAGATAAGTCCTGTTATATACGGAGTTTGGGCTGGTTTCGGTTATTCGTCGGTTTACTATTTCTCGTCTTCTTGCCCTTTCCAAGCACGATGCAGCCACAAATGGTGCTCAGTTGTGTGCTGTTGCTGACCACAGCACGCTTCGTTATCAGCGAAGAGTGTCAGCACATTCACGACGCGTGGGAGCAGTGCTTGAGAAAGGCCACAGTTAGCCGGGAACTGGCAGAAGTTCTGGCGATGGAAATGGACCTTGGTTGTCAAACAATGGCCGACCGCTGGGGATGTCTGCCACTTGATCTGAGGTGTTTGCCCAAACTAAACAGGCTGAGAGAGATATGTCAGCT
The DNA here is from genome assembly GCA_030248195.1 of Trissonchulus latispiculum. Taxonomy (NCBI): domain Eukaryota; kingdom Metazoa; phylum Nematoda; class Enoplea; order Enoplida; family Ironidae; genus Trissonchulus; species Trissonchulus latispiculum. Next base: position 32,009 of record JASAND010022741.1, on the reverse strand, counting down.
CCATGACTATGTTACTGCCTATGACTGTATTGCTAACTACCAAGAAGCTAACCGGTAAGGCATGACAAATGTTAGCAATTTCTGTGTCCAATTACTCGTCATCTAATGAGATCAAAAACTGCTCTGCAACAACAACAACATTAGGTACTTATTCCTGACGCTGTCCGTCGTGTTTCAACTGTCTTTGTCGCCAAACACTGCATTGAGTTGTACCAAGAGTCCATAATTTATTCCTTTGTATTATAGAAGAAGAGTAAGCCACTAGAGGGCTTCTCTTCTTGGCATTGCGTAACGGTGCTCCGACCACAATACGCGAATGTTCCCCCGTTTGGTGGGGGGGGGGGGAGAGTAGGCAAAAGGGGTCCCCGTTTGGTGGGGGTAGGCAACAGGGGTCCCCGTTTTGTGGGGGGGTATGCAAAAGGGGGCCCCGTTTGGTGGGGAGGGTATGCAAAAGGGGTCCCCGTTTGGTGGGAAGGGTTATGCAAAAGGGGTCCCCGTGTAGTGGGGGGTATGCAAAAGGGATCCCCGTTTGGTGGGGGGTAGGCAACAGGGGTCCCCGTTTGGTGGGGGGCATGGGATAACGTGGGGGGGAATGGGGGGGTGCAGATCCCCACACCGACAAAAAACGGGTAAACCACCTCAGCGAAAAGGAAAAAACGGCAGACCCTCTCGTCCATAAAGGAAAAAAGGGTAGACCGCTCAGCGATTTTTACTATAAATTGCTAATTTTTTAGCAAATTTTAGCGATTTTTTCATAAAATTTCTTGAAAATCGCGAAAAATTGTCATTTTTTACTAATTTTTTAAAAATTCGCTACTTCTACTAATTTCGGGGCAGACCCCCTTAAAATTCTGGAATTTTTCAGGGGTAGACCCCTCGCCGAGGTCGGGGTAGACCCCCCAGAATCGGACCCCGTGTTAATGTATAGGTGGGGGGCATGCAAAAGGGGTCCCCGTTTGGTGGGGGGTAGGCAAAAGGGGTCCCCGTTTGGTGGGGGGGGGTATGCACAAGGGCACCCCGTTTGGTGGGGGGGTATGCAAATGGGGTCCCCGTTTGGGGGGGTATGCAAAAGGGGTCCCCGTTTGGTGGGGGGGGTATGCAAAAGGGGACCCCATTTTGTGGGGGGTTTTCAAAAGGGGCCCCCGTTTGGTGGGGGGGTATGCAAAAGGGATCCCCGTTTGGTGGGGGTAGGCAGAATGGGGTCCCCGTTTGGAGGGGGGATATGCAAAAGAGGTCCCCGTTTGGTGAGGGGTATGCAAAAGGGGTCCCCGTTTGGTGGGGGGTATGCAAAAGGGGTCCCCGTCTTGTGGGGGGTATGCAAAAGGGGCCCCCGTTTGGTGGGGGGTATGCAAAAGGGGTCCCCGTCTTGTGGGGGGTATGCAAAAGGGCCCCTCGTTTGGAGGGGGGATATGCAGAAGAGGTCCGCGTTTGGTGAGGGGTCTGCTAAAGGGGTCCCCGGGTGGGGGGTATGCAAAAGGGGTCCCCGTCTTGTGGGGGGTATGCAAAAGGGGCCCCCGTTTGGTGGAGGTAGGCAGAATGGGGTCCCCGTTTGGAGGGGGGATATGCAAAAGGGGTCCCCGTTTGGTGGGGGTATGCAAAAGGGGTCCCCGTCTTGTGGGGGGTATGCAAAAGGGCCCCCCGTTTGGTGGGGGGTATGCAAAAGGGGTCACCGTCTTGTGGGGGGTATGCAAAAGGGGTCCCCGTTTGGTGGGGGGGGGTATGCAAAAGGGGTCCCCGTTTGTGGGGGGTAGGCAGAATGGGATCCCCGTTTGGGGAGGTCGCCAAGTCAGGCTAAGATTGGATGAATCTGATTGGCTGTTGGCTTCAACCCCCCCCCCCCAGCAAACGGGGACCTCTCTTTGCTACACCCCCCTCCCACCAAACGGGGACCCGTTTGCGAATAGAACAAAAACTACCGTAATCCGCTGCTCTACCCCCCCACCAAACGGAGGGGGGGTTTCTGCAATCTGATTGGCTGTTGGCTACCCCCCCACCAAACGGGGACCCCTTTTGCCTACCCTCCCCCCCCCACCAAACGGGGGAACATTCGCGTATTGTGGTCGGAGCACCGTTACACAATGCCAAGAAGAGGAGCCCTCTAGTGGCTTACTCTTCTTCTTATATATAGTGCAATTATGCACTCTTGCTTGTACCTTGACAAACGAAGTTGTTTCCAAATTTGTTGGGAGGCTCTAGCTCAAAGAAACGGTAGCAATGGCTCATGGCTGTTTCTACAAATATTTATCAAGAAAAATAGAGTAGCAAAGTCTAACTAAAATAGAGCTACGAACTATTTTAACTCGTTTAACGTCACTCAAACTTGACCTTTCCATCTTTTAGTTTTCCGTGAAAAGGATCGAGTTAAAATTAGCTAGTTTAATCCCAGTCAAGCTTGGCCTTCCCTCTTCTGTAACTCTTTCATGAAAAGGATCGAGTTAAGTCTAACATTTTCTCTGCACTTTCAGAACACGCTGGCGATATGCCCTCTGGGACAGAGTGTATGCAAGGAACGAACTGGGCCTAGATCAATGCATCGATTCGAATCATGACAAATGTGAAAGCTGTCTGTTCGTTTGGCTGGAAAAGATTTATCTAACTCATGACACGGATTTCCTTCAAACCTGTGGACACTCACCAGAAAATGTGCTGAATGCAATCTTTTATCGAGATAAGAAGTGTAAAGATGTGCTTAAAGAACTGTAAAGCTGACAAATAAAGGTTTTTGCTTTATGGTTTTGCTGTTTGCACTGAATTTTTACCTAATTATATTGTTGTTGGTCGGTTGTGTAACTCGGGCACGGATGCTCAATTGGGCCATGTAAACACGAGCCGAGCCGTCACCAAAGATGTAAGATGGGTGGGGGGGTATCCCCCAGCCATTTTCACAATCCCCTCCCAGAACTTTTGGGGGTACGTCCCAGATAGTCGCGCCGAAGGCGCGAAAAAAAGGCCAAAATTTGGTTATTCTTGGGGTAAATTTTGATAAAATTTTCAAAAATGTCCAAATTTTTGGCTTAAGGTGTTTATTATTGCGATGTATTATGGACTTTCCGACTCAATATTAACCTTATTTTGGAGTTAGAAACATGCTGGCGATTAAGTTTTCGAGTTTAAAAACCATGTCTAAGGTCTAAATTACTTCCTTGTTGAATATCCATTGGCATTTCAAACGGCTGAAAATGCGATTTTTGGCATAAAAATAGAAAAACGTTTTTGGGGGAGAGTTGGGGGGGGGGTTCTCCAGAAGGGTCCCCAAAAAACGATGGGGGAGCTCGCCCCCACTCCAAATCCCCGTTACACCTATGGCCCAGTAGCGTTTGTAGCCGGATTTAAAAACCGGAAACCCGAAGTTACCGACTGACCTGCTTTCTCCTGGCCGGCCGAATCTGTCCTCACTTGCTTTCATTCAGACAGAATTCAAATTAGATAGATAGATCGGTTTATTAGCACAGCACAATATAGTAAACAATCATTTTATCTGGTTAATAGGCATTAGTCCAACGGATAGTTAGTAATATGTAGGTGTATGAAATTTATTTAGAATTTCAAGTAGTAGTTCAGAGGAATTGTTTGTCCAATTTTCTCCAAAGTTTTTGATGGCAATATCTGTTCTTGCCAGCCATTGCAAGCAATCTAAGACAGAGAAAAACAGGTTACCGAAAAACAAACAAAGAAAAGAAGAAGGAAAGAATATATATATACGGCATAAAGAAGAGATGTAACTCAAACAGTTTAGGGTTGTGCTTTTGCAGGACGGTGAACCTTGCTAGAAGGCATTGAAACACCGCCCTTCATAATTCAATTTCAAAACACAATATGTTTTTCTCCAGTTGCTTCTTAATCTATTGAACTATAGTAGCAAATTTATTCAGCAGGTTCATTTATTCTGCAAAGATCATTTCGGTTAAAATGCCTTCTGAAACCGACGGAATCACAACCAGAGTAGCGTCCAGTGTTTGGATTTGGGAACGACTTCGCTAACAGCCGGTGGAGGGATGGATTTAGGTGTCAGCTTGTTCAAACCAGATTTATTTATTCGTTTTTTATTGATTTATTTGCATTTATTTTATTTATTATTCATTTGTTTATTTATGTGAGTTTTGTTTGGAAAATACCATGAAAATTGAATCCCATGCGCAAAACCTGTCACTTTACTCCGTAATGTTTCAATCCGGTGCCCAATTTAATCCAATCCAACCTTGCTAAGGTACTTTCGTGACACGAAGGCAAGTCAAGCTTATACGGAACTAAACGAATAACGGGAGTTAATTTAAGCTGCTAGTTCGGGTTCGTGCATTTTGGGGGTTTAACAACGCAACTGTCTCTGAAATTCATTCAATTTGCTACAATTACATCATTTAGCCTAGAAAACATGAAAAATCACGGCCTGAAAATTAGAGTTTTGGTGAAATTAGCTTTAATTCGCCACAACTTGCACTGTGGCCAAGCTACATAAATTATATATAGTCATTTCAAATCCTCACACCGCCTTTCTTTCAAAACTTGCACTGGTCGCTTTTCTTTAGCTTTCCCACACTGAGAAATCCATAGTCAAATATTATTTTCTTGTTATCGCATGTCCACGTGGAACAGTTGAAATGAGACAACTAGACTAACCTAGTTGTAACAAGCAAATTCTAAACTTTACAATGATATAAGAATTATCGTTGAACTCCAAGAATTTAGTAAATTACAGTCTTTCAAAGTTTGCTGCAAGTACCCGAACCAGCACCTTAAGTTCTAATCTACTGTATTCTACTCTAGTCACAAGGGCACTAAAGGCCCTTTCGGGCAGCGAGTTAAATGAATTTAAATTAACTCAATCCTTTTAAAAGTAAGAGGGGTAAATGATTTGAACAGCTTATTTAAATTCAATTGGAGAGTTAAACGGGTCAAACCATTTATCTACTCTTTTAACTCGAGCGATTAGTCCTTAGTTTAAAGTGTGCAAATGTGCAGTAGTCAGCGAGAGAAGTGACTGGGGTTTTTTAGGATGGATTTTAAGAATAGATTTCGGTGTTGGCTGGCCAAAACAGCATTTCCCTAAAATTACATATAGGTCAGGATCAAAAGAGAAATGCGTTCAAAATCTGCTGACATTGGATCAACAGTCTGTCATTTTTCAAACTGCTACTTTATTTAATTTCTTGAAACTTGGCAATATGGCTATTTTATCAGTGTTTTGAAGACAGGCTAAGGAACTGAAGCTCTGTATTTATAACCTGCTGCGAAACCACTTCAAAAATTTTAATTAGAAGCTTTGTGCAATAAGACCAAAAAACTGATTGAACACAGCCAACCGATTTGGATTAAACACTGCGGATTAAACAACTCACTGACGTCCTAATTTTTGATCGGAAAAGAACTAGATTAGGTATTAATCTTTGACCACTTTGCAAATTATCTGTACCATTTTCAAGTCCAACTTGTATCCAACCTTGGAATTAGAACATTTTTCCGCAGAAGACTGAAGTTTGCGTAACTATCGCTAGAAAATTTGCTTCAAGACTTAAGTATCTACAAGAAGACACCACAATATGAGCTCATGCAAAGCTATTCTGAGACTACCTATGCCTACCTAAATGAAACCACGAAAATACAAATTATTCTTTATTTATAATATTCATATATTTTAAACAGAGAGAGAGCATGAATGACAAAGACAAGAACTTTCGTTCAAGCTTCAGTTGAGAAACCCGAAACTCCCAAGTAGGTATCAAAAAGCAAATGGGTTGTCAAAAAACATCTCAACAAAGGAGAACAACTACCAACAAAAACTAAATGCCCAAAACAAAATAGAATTGCTACAAAACATCTTCCAAAATATATACAAATACTAGTATTGCTGCACAAAATCCCACATAATAATGCATATTAAGAAATACATATTTATAAATACATATAATTCAAGAAAAAAGAGAGCTAGAGCTGTCACTAAGTTTGGGGATTTGTTCCAAAGTCTTTGGGAATGGGTAGGGCTGAAGGGGGGGGCAGGCATAATCTCACAGCCACAACACCAGTGTTTGAGGCATTTCAGGATGTAAACTCGGAAATGGGGGGCAGGGGGGAAACCCCCGAAAAATTGCGGGGGTCAGTTGGGGGGGGGGGGTAGAGTTTAGATGGCAAAAGCGCTTGCTGAGCGCTTCAGCTTGGCCTGTAGATGTTCAGGGATTTTCAGTTTCTTGGCTTGTTCCCAGGGGAAGTTGGGATTTCCAAAGTGACCATTCTCTCCGGTTGGCTCATAGATGGGCTTTTTGAGGCCGAGTTCTCTGCAAAAAAAGGAAGGAAATTAGGATGAAAAAATTAAAATTGTTTAGAATGTGTAATCCAAGAAAATAGAAATAAAAACTAGGAAAACAATGTGTAACTCGAGCCGTACACTAAGTTAATGCTACTTGACTAATAAACGCAACGTCGAAATACTACAAGTGTCAAATGCCATTTTTTCATTGACTGCACGTTGCTTTCAAGTTTTTTAAAATTCCGCCTGTAATTTAACATTCTTTTTAAAATCTTAAATTTGTCAAAAGTAGCTAGGAGTTGTATTCTACTTACTTGATAATAACACCAGGTCTTAGATCAAAGTTGTCATGGACAACCTGCAGAAGTTCCTGTTTGGAGAGCACAGAACTACCATAGCAGGTCACCATTACTGACAGCGGTTTCGCCACACCGATAGCATAGGATACCTGAAGCAGACACAACAATAAAAATCAAAAATACAAAAAATTCACAAAAATCCAAATAGAAATTAAAACTTAAATTCAAACCGTTTACTTCAAAATCGCTCAGTCAAATTCGTAGTACACCCCAGATCTTAAAGTATGCCGCCTGATTAACTGCAAAAATTCCAAGGGGAATCAAAAATATGAAAAATCAAAATTATCAAAATTCGTCAAAAAATCTAAATATACCTGAACCAGGCAGCGTCTGCAGAGGCCTGCCTTGACCAGCGATTTGGCCACCCAACGAGCGGCATAGGCTGCAGATCGGTCCACTTTACTAGGGTCTTTGCCCGAGAAAGCCCCGCCCCCGTGGGCACCCCATCCACCGTAGGTATCCACAATAATCTTACGCCCAGTTAGGCCGGCATCACCCTAGAAAAAATTAAAATTAAAAATTAATAAAAAATTGCATAAGTTTAGTTGAAACAATTCGAAATCAAAATTTTGTTGGTATATGTCATCGCAAACGAAGTGACAAACGGAATTTTCTGATTCTCTGTGATTCGTGATAATTTTAGAAAACTAGCTGAGATGCGATAAAAACAGGCTTTCTTGGCAGCCAGCCAATTTTTATCACAAAAGGAAATTTCCAAACCCTATGACTTGGACAAAAATTGTTTCTGACAATGTCAAAACTGATAACCAGAAAAATGCATCAAAAATTCGAACTAACGCTACCAAAAAAGCCGAAACTCTAAAAGGAAGTCCAAAACGTCGAATACGTACGAAAATGTCCACAAAGAACCTTTTTAAGGCAAACTGCCAAATCAGCAAAATTTGGAACTCAACTTAGCCCAGTCGGTAAAGCGCCGAACCAGAAAACCGAAGGTTGGTAATTCGATTCCCATCAAAAGTCTGAGATATTTTAATTTTCTAACATCGCTTCAAAATGTCAACCAGCACAAAGCACCTACCATCGGGCCGCCCATGATAAAGCTGCCGCAGGGATTGATATGGAAGACGGTATCGGAGTCGACCAAATGAGCTGGGAGAGTGGGCAAAATGACCTGCTCTTCAATCTGGCGACGCAACTCTTCAAGGCTGACTTCTGGGCCGTGCTGCGTGCTGACCACAACAGTATGCACTCGCTTGGCAATGCAGGCACCGCGGTCGAAAGTGTACTCAATGGTGACCTAAAATAGACCAAAGGATGATTAAATCACATTGGTATAAAAAACAGTTTAACAAAAGAAAACTACTTCTAGCATAGGATTAATGGCTAGACGGTAGTAGTAGCACAGTCAGTATAGTGCCGGAGTAATACTCTGAAAGTCGTGTGTTGTTCGAATTCCAAGAGATCAAAATTATTCTTTCCTCTTTGTGAGAAAATTTTCAGTTTTTATCCACAAATTTTCTTGAAACATTTGCTTCCATAATTGTTGGGGAAAAATAATCCCAAAATTCAAATTAAAAATTCAAACTAAAAATTTAAATTCAAGCTCTGAACTCCATGTGAGAAAACTTAATTTTTATCCACAAATTTTCGTGAAACATTTCCTTCTATTGTCCGGGAAAAATAATGCCAAAATTCAAATTAAAAATTCAAATTAAAAATTTAAATTTAAATTCAAACTCTGATCTACCTGAGATTTCGAGTCGGGCCGAACCCAGGGCAGGGATCCGTCGCGTCTCATCTTATGCAGGCGGCGATTAATCTGGTGGGCCAACTGCAGTGTCAGCGGCATGCATTCTTCGGTTTCATCGGTGGCATAGCCGAACATGATACCCTGCAAAAAGGAATCAAAAAATCAAAATTAAAAAAGAAATAATTAAAATTTAAAAATAAAATCTAAAATGGAATCACAATCAGGAACCCAAGAAAACCATTCCACTTTTCCATTCAACAATTTTAGATTCAACAAGTTACCAACTCGGCAGTCTGCGGTAGTCTAAAAATTTAAAAATCAAGAATCAAGATTAAAATTAAATAATTTAAATTTAAATTTAAAATCATCTGTTCCAACCTGATCTCCGGCACCGATGTCTTCCTCGTTACGATTGAGATGTACTCCGGCAGCAATTTCGGGAGCCTGTTGTTCCAGGGCCACCAGAACATTGCAAGTCTTGTAGTCAAATCCTGCAAAAATAGAAAAATTAAATACAAATCTAAATTTTAAAAAATTTAAAATTCAAAGATATTGCATGGCACGCTTTGCTTCTGCTCCTCCTAGCAAAGTGAGATTAACTTTATCTTTTTTGAAACTTCTTCAAGTTATGATACTTTCCTAAACCAGTCTTTAACAAATTCAAAATACTAAATTAAAATAATCAAAATTAATTTAAATTTATATATCTAAGGAGATGTGGACACCAACCTTTTGAGCAATCATCATAACCAATCTTCTTCACGACTTGTCGGACCAGCTTCTGATAGTCAACATTGGCCTTACTGGTAATCTCACCCAACAACATGATCATACCAGTCTTGGTGACAGTTTCTAAAATTAAAAAAATCAAAATTCAAAAACTTTTAAATTTAATTTACATCAGATTCAATAATAACTATAAAATTTGAATAGTAAAGCGAAAATTTCTAAAGTTTTCCAGAAAAACAATATCCTGATACGTTCAGAGAGGGTTTACATGAAATTGCCCTGATTAGTTTGAAATCTTGTTAATTAATACTCAATATTAATCAATGCAATCAATTAATTGGCTGAGACCTACCGCAGGCAACCTTAGCGCCAGGATCCTGTGCCAAGTGAGCGTCCAAAACTGCATCACTAATCTGGTCGCACATCTTATCTAAAATTAAAATTAAAAATTAAGGAAATTACTAATTTTAACACAAAAATTCACAACTTTTGTTTGTCCAAATGAAATATAATAGACTGAAATTCAACCGCCAGTTTTGGCTAACTATATATAATTTAAGCTTAGCTTTCAAAATTTGGTAAACTGTAATTAAAATGTCTAAAAATTTCGAAAGCCACATTTAAGAAAGAAATCGAGGAATGGTTCTACTTAAACAGCTCGGTCGAAATCTTCCCTTTAGCTCTCAAATTTTCCCTCTCAAAATATACCTTTCTAAAATTCTATCATTTCGCTAAAAGTTACCATAAAAAACGACCCTAAATTCTCCAAATATTAGTCAAAATTCTCCGAAAAAATCCCGAATTTTCCATACCTGGATGTCCTTCGGACACACTTTCAGAAGTGAACAGAAAGTGGTCTCCGGCCGCAAATTCCGTCATTCCATGCAGCATAGCATTGGACGGATGGTAGCCAATTCCGTTTTGAACACCGTGAGCGGGCATGGTGGTACTGGTTCCGGGATTCGACGGGATCTGGTCTTTCAGGGAAAATACGGGTTTCTCACCAACTGCAAGCATTTACGGAAAACCCAAAGGTAGAGACAGATAGAGATGAATCAAAGACTTGATTGTAGTAGTACCCAAATTCAAAGCGATCAGGAAATGATTATTCCTAAATTTGCAAACAGTCAAAACTGTTAAACTGTCAAGTCCAGTGACAACCAAGGACTTATATAGACGGTCTCTGCTAAGAACAAAGTACACCAGAAATATTTCCGACAAAATGATCAAATGTAAATTTTCCTATCACAAGGGTCCCATACGAATTCCAGTGGAAGCCTAGACAAAAATGAATTTTCCGTCACGACACATGTAAGAAAGTTTGCATCTGGGAATTTTCCCACCTTCCCAGGCCCTGATGCACATATGCATAATTTGTACGCAAACTGTAAATACTGTACTATTATTTCATCATCTTTGTAGTGTCGGAAAAACCGGTATATCAAAAGTAAACAGTATGATAAATTTCTCTCCCCTTTCTAGGGGTTTGGGTTAAAGAACGAGTATTTTTCGGCAAATTTTTGCGCAGCATACAGCAATTACACAACATTTTAGGAACACGGGTAGATGCTTGCATACACGCCGTTTTCTAGTTATTGTTCACGTTAATTTCACGCGTTTCCTGCCGACTAAACTAATCCGAAAATGTTTCACTTCTAATAATAAATAAAATAAGAATACGACCTCAACCTGCGGGTCACGAAAGAGCTTAAACCAGGGACCAGTTTCATAAAAATTTTCTCGAGCTCTTGAGTCTAGTAGCTAAACTACACTGGAAGATTTCGAGATCCGCAAGACAAGCTGACAAAGTTCTTGAGTCAAGTTCTCTGGTAATCGACAAGAGAAATTTTTGCCAACTTGAGACCTACTCGAGAAATTTTTGACAATTTTAACTTTATTTTTTCTTCCTGCTTCAATAATTTGCAAAGCTGACTAAATAAATCACCATAAAATAGTCCGTAGATACATTTGTTTACATGTAATTTTTAATACAGAGGAGATTGTTGTCACTGAAAAGCTTAAAACTGAGGTATATAATTACTAACTAGCCGAGCATGAAATGCTGGGTTTTTATAGTTTCAATTTTAAAGTTTACTTCCTAGTTTACGAGTATATATTTTTAGCTTCCAGGAATTGCAAAGGACGGTTGCCCAAAAGAGCCAACGCTCATTGCCAGAATTCTTACGTCTGTCCGTAATATATAAGTTTGATAATGAAAATCTTTCTTATTTCGATTCGCTTGCAAAAAGAAATTTTTCCTATTTCAAATTCTAGTCACTGGAAACTACGTCTATTCAGGACTAAAATTCAAATATTGTGTGTACCTGTACACACAAACACAACGGAATCAGTTTTGTTCTTTTACATTTAACAAATAATAAACAAATATTTTAAAAATTTGACAGAAAAGTTAAAGATCGCAAGATACTGCAAAAAAGTCAATACTAGTTTTAACGCTATAACTTATATAACACCCAAAAATAATCCAGTTTATATGACACGTTCTCAGCTCGATAGTTAACTTACTGTTAAGTGCAAACGGTACTAGACGGACCGAAATATCCAAGAATTTCAAATCAAAGATGCAAACTTTGCAAAACTTTGGAATCGCAAAATTCCGACGATAGTATATAATTCTAGTAAAACTGATGGAGTTGCAAAATTTCCTACAATTTAAATACTGCTTGCAAGGTGTGACCACAGGTTTGCAATTTGCAATATTCCACTACTATTGCATCAGCCGAAAGTACAAAACTCGGAAACTCCTACGTGCTTTTATAGGCTTCAGTTACTCCCGCGGAAAATATAAAAAAAAAAAAAAAAAAAAAAAAAAAAAAAACAAAAAAAAAAAAAATAAAAAAAAAAAAAAAACCAAAAAAAAAGCATTTATTAGATGAAGGGGGAAAAGCCAATTTTTGCAAAAATATACTGAAAATTCGCTCCAAAATTGCGTCATTTTATACTGTTGACTTTGAACACAGGTGAGCTAAATTATTCCAGCTATAAATTCCGTCTGCAAAACAGGATTTCGAAGAGTAGCTTTGATTGAAGCTTATAAAATTTGCATGCTAATTTTTAGGTAGGGGGGGGGTAATTTTTCTACACATTTTGTAAAATAATTCGACAGAGAGTTTAGAGAAGTTTTTGTTGGCGATAAAATAATAAATTACATAATATTATTATAATAGGATTTTTCTAAAAATTAAACCTTAAAAAAATTAAGCCAAGTGTACAAACAAAGTTGAAATAAAATGAGCGAACTGTTTCTGAAAAAAACAACGCAATCGGCAACAAAGTGCTTTAAAACAGACAAATTTATAGAATTTATTTCCTTTTCGCGGCCTGATTTTTTAAAAATTTTATATTTAAAAGTCTTGCGAAGGAAAGGCCAAGGCAAACCGAGAAAACCTAATAAAAATTTTTATCTCCGATTTTCCTGAAATGATAGTTGTGTCTGTCTTGAACATGAATTTTGTGTGTCGCTTTCATTGATAGACCTTGAAGAACCCAGACGAATAAATTGCATGTATACGTATGTTTTTTGTTTTGTGTACAGTCAATATTCAAAGCGACACACAAATTACTTTTCACTCTCTAGTTTCTATCCAACCAAGGCTTACAATATCGACTGAAAGGCCGTTTTTGAGTCAGCTTTTCGTTAAATTGTTAAATGCTTTTATTTTAAGCTAACAATCTAAGCTTATAGCGAGCTATATTAATAAATAGCTTAATGGAAAAACAAACTTCCAATTCGTGGACTCTCCAGTTTGAAAATCTTAAACTTTTGAAATTCTGTTGGATCGATCAGAAATATTACAACCATATCAATATTTCAGCAAAATTTGAACCAAATTAGTCAAGATATTGGAGGATGGATATATATATATACGTAGTTTATTTGATCCAGCAAGTTTGCTTTAATTTTAGAAGGTTGCAGGTTTTTGGTCCAAGAATTGTGCCCGATTTTAAAAATGCCAATTCTCTTACCCTTCAAGTCTTAATTTCCAGAAACTCTAAAACTAGAAAAATTTAAATGTTTAATTAATCTCCTTTGATAAACGCTATTTAAATTTTAAACATTTTTAAAATTTACAATTTATACCTGAGCAGTCATCAATTATGGAGTTACACAAGGTGAAGTTGGATTACAGCATGTCACAGTTTAAGAACAACTAATTTATACAGCACTAGATGTAGAATACAAGTTTTCATCTTTTAAAGTCTGCAAAGTTCGGCAAAAAAGTTTCTGCAAAAGATACTTTCAGAATCAACGTAAATAGGATTTGAACGTACGTAATCAGATGCTAACCCTTTTTGACATACAAAATTTGTTGAACAAAAAAGACTGAAAAAATTCCCAAAATATCAACCCTTTCGAGGGGGGTTAAAACAATTCTTCACATATTTAAGACAAATCGAAGTTCACCAATAAAACTGCCCACAGTACATTATTTTAAACAAGTAACTCTAAAATTTGAATTATGTTATGAGCTATTGATATAGAATTATTTGAAGCAAAGCGACAGTTCGAACGTCATGGGTTCGAGTCTTGGACGAACCCTGATTTTTTGGACCTCAGGCATTCAGATCTCATTTCTTACAATACAGATCCTTTAACGTAATCTTTTCAATGAAAAAAGCTAAGCCTAACTACGTAGGAGCTAAGCAAGCTAATGTTAATAATTTCTGAATAAACCACAACTAATAGGGCGTTTTAATTTTCTAGCAAAGAGACGTCTGGAGTTAAATTTCCTAATTTAAAAATTCTTATTCCTGGCTCTATCGAAACGCATCAGCCTAATTTTGACATCCAAGTTTTCAGTAACCAACTGCGGATAGAGTAAACCTATGCACATTGACTATCGGAAAAGTTACATGCTCCGATAGGTATTTCTTCAATGGGTAGGGTAGGGGAGAGTTGAAATTTTAAAAAATATTTAAAAATTCAAAATTCGTCTAAAAGTTAACCATCTTTTTTTGACAATAATGCTGATAATAATAATAAAAAGTTTTAATGCTGATTTGATGACATTCCTATGAACGATAAACTCAGTTATTTAAACATACTTTGTTGTTCAAAATTGAACACTTTAAGTCAAAGCAGTCAAAAGCTGTATTTTATGTCTACTGTTATGTTAATTCTATTTTAGTCCACTCCAGATCTACACCTTGACCAGCCAGTAGCATAGGAGGTTAGCCGCCGGAATTTCAGTCCTAAAGTCCTGGGATCAAATCCCAACTGGCGATTAATTTTTCTCCATTCACACCTTTTCGTTTCATTCATTCACAACAAATCGTTTATGGAAAAAACTGACCTGCTTATCTGAATTCCGCGTTCCGATTGCGTCAGTCGAGTAGAAATTTCCAAACAGTCAAGTCGGTTTGCTGGTAGACAGTTAAACAGGGGGGGCACCTGAGACAAAGTTACTGTTAAGAAAAACCGTTAAATTGCTTAAAACTATCCAAGAAATCGCACCAAGAGACGTTTGGAAATTTCCACTCCAACGGGTAGCTTATATAGCATTCGCTTATCACTGCTTCAGTTGATAAAGCGAAGCTTATTTGCTACCAAAACTGCTGAACAAGCAAAGCTGTCATAAGCATTTCTAGTACACTTTTGCATAGTAGCGCTGTCAGCAAATTTCTGCCTCGTGCTAGCAAAATCAGCAAAATTTCGGGCAAAACCAGCCGCTAAATTGTCAACCAAATCTACTCCTTTCCAGTTAAATCTACTCTTAATCTTTCATTCATAAATTTGAAGGACATAAATAAATACCTAAACTTTCAAAAAACTTGCATACCTATAGTGTTGTTACCTACACTTATACGGCTACATACCAGTTCGAACTCAAAGCGAATCTATCATTAACGAATAGTTGTAAGGGCTTAGCAGTATGCTACAGTCCTTGGTATTTTTGCAAAGGGGCGTGGGGACGTGCGAACCTTTCCCGAAACTAGCTTTCTCCTCGAAATTGCCCCCCCCGGGATTTTAAGCTTTCCCCCGGATTTTTCGGGTGCATAGCTTTTTGCCAAAATATTCCAATTTTTAAACAAATTTTCTTTTCACCGCAGTTTTACCTAAAAATATTTATATTCAGACAGACAGACATTTTCAGAAATGTTTGCCTTTCATCCTGCAAAATACTCCAAAAATCTCAAAAACTCTTCACAAATACAAACAAATGCTTACACCACCGGGTCCGGCCCCTGCAGAAAAATTCCCTGCACTATATACAATATAATTTAGTTAACAGTTTTCACTTTTGTTTGTTTGTTCTGGTTGTTCTGGTGTGGTAGTCCAACACCAACAAACACCAAGTGAAATGTCTCAGGTTGCTTGCAAGAACAGTGGGCAACGTTGAGCTATTTTGTAAGAACTAAATAAACGCCCATATAAATAAAAGTCCAAACTGAGAAGTGTAAATTCCGTAGCAACACACACACACGCACACACACCACACGTTTAGGAAAAATTACAGGAAGTTTTGTAGTTTTCTACGGAACAGCTCTTGTGCGGTTGTCAGGCACTATCGGACCATTTTGAACGTACTAATTCCACGAAAGCTAAAGTTTGTATATTTAATTTCCTACCGGAAGTTCGAATGTTAAAAACTTATAAGAGCTTCCAGTAATATTTACGGGTTATTTCCAGATAACCTAACCATACCTAAATGGGAGGTCAAATTTCACTGACCCTTGTGGAAGCAAACAAGCGTATCCCTTGTGAGGTCGCTTTTCTTAAGCGTACTTTTGAAAGCAATTTTTAAGCGTTTTTTTGCAGTTTTCAGCGATTTTTTAGCTGAAACAACGTTTTTCGGACGTTTTTAGCAAAAATAGTGAGTTTTAACGAAAATTCCGGCGACGCCGGATCCCTTGTTTCCAATTTTCTTATCACCCCTTATGGAAGCAATTTCGGGACCCCTTGTGGGCGACTTCGCAGAGGGGGGAATTTCTCCCCTTCCAACCTGTGTACCTAACCATTTCTCCTGGAATTGAAGTGCTAAAATTTTAAAAACTTGACCAATCCAGCTGAAATTTGGTATAGGTATGTTTTCGACTAGTTACGCTCACGCTGAGCTCAAATATATACGGCAAAATTTTTCCATTTCGCGAAATTCGATTTTTTTGTCGCCGATTTTGCTGAAAAGTTACAAAGAGGGATTTTCTGAGTAGCAGAATGAGGATCCGAAGTTCGGGTTTCGTTTCAGCTTATCGTTTAGCTTAGCACAAGGTTACAAATACAGCTTAAGCTTTCAACATAAGCTCATGCCAAGCTAGCAAAAACCTGAATCAATGACGGCCTGCTGATTCGTGTTCTGCTACTAGAAGACCTCTATGTGCAACTTTTCAGCAAAATCAGTGGCAAAGAATTTTCGGTTCTCCTTGGTTCCCTCCCACTTGTGAATCGAAAACATCGAATTTCTGCGATATTTGAACTCAGTGATGTCGTGAACATACTCATATCAAATTTCACGTCGATTGGTCGGTCAACTTTAAAAAATTTCAGCACTGGGGTATCTGGAAAAAAGCCCGTAAATTATACTATACGGAAACCTGCAAATTTTTATATGACTACCCATAAGTTAACACGGGGGTATGAGGGCCGGTACACCGGCAGGGTTATCTTACGCTTTGCCCCCCCCCCAGCCATAACTTTGGATTTTTTGACCAATAACTTTTAAATTTGGTATGGGTGCATACTGGAGGCTTATGAATTCAAAAATTTTAAAAATTTTAAAAAATTTTAAATTTTGTTTGGTAAGGGGGACCAAGAGGAACCAAAAAATTTTTTGCAAAATATTTTGCTGAAAACTTGCATTGGGGGATTTTAGGAGGAGCTGAGCACGAATCTAAAAACAGTTTTTCGACTCCGCTTTTCGATAGCTCAGTATAAGCTTACCTGTTAAGCTTACAAACTTCAGCTCAGACTGACTTACAACATGCTCACTCATATAGTTACATTTAGAGTTGTGCCGTTAAGAAATTTTCCGGGCCTGGCCCTGGCCTACTAACAGCCCGGGCCCGGAGGCCCGATGGAAGGCCCCGTGTCAGTCCCGGGCCCGGAAGCCCGATGGAAGGCCCGGGCCCGGAGGTCCGATATAAGGCCCGGTAGGCCTGGAGGCCCGATGGAAGGCCCGGGCCCGGAGGTCCGATGGAAGGCCCGGGCCCGGAGGTCCGATGGAAGGCCCGGGCCCGGAGGCCCGATGGAAGGCCCGGGCCCGGAGGTCCGATATAAGGCCCGGTAGGCCCGGAGGCCCGGTGTCAGGCCCGGGCCCGGAGGCCCGACTCAAGGCCCGCAGGCCCGGCTCGGGCCGGGCCTAGACGACAAGCCGGGCCGGGCCTGCTCTTCCGAAATCCGGGCCCGGGCCGGCCCGGTGCAGGCCCGGCCCGGGCACAACTCTAGTTACATTTATATATGAGCCTCTTATACGGTCAAATTTTCTAACCACAGAAAATTTTCTTACCGTTGTAGGCTCATCGGTGCTAAAGTGGGACTCAAGGTGCTAAAGTGAAACTCAAAAAGGTCACTGCAGGTTCAATGGTGCTAAAGTGAGACTCAGCGTAGAGCCCCACTCCCACTTGTCGTCATGCTAACCACCGACTATATGGCGGTAGCCCAAAATGTGCCAAAACAATGTGAAGTCAAATGTTCAAAACTGTTTATCAAATTAATCGTAATTAACTTAGATATATAAGAAGCTCATTATAAGCTTAAAAAATTAAAAACGTGATGTGAATTTTCTGCAAAGTATATGATACATTTTCCCTAAATTTTGGCCTTACCTACTCTCACTTCCAAAACCCTAAAAAATGCTAAATATCTACGTTGCTCCGCCACAAACTAACGTTACATATCGAAGAGAAAATATTTCATCCCTGGGTCCCCTAGGTTCAGTGTCGCTACCACATCCAAACAACAAAATAAGTATATAACTGTTTTCCCAGAAAACTAAACCAATAGTAGACAGACCAACAAATAATTTATTAGTGTACAAAATACTGACTAAAACAAAACCGATCGTATCAAACAATTGAAAAAAAACAAACGCAAGAAAAAGAAGTAACACAGTGTAAAAACAATCAATTTAAATACAAAAGAATAATTCTTCAAACTAAGCAAAACACAACGGATATTTTTATAACCTAACTTACTTTATAAATTTAGTCCGAAAAAATTGGAATTTACAACATAGAACAAAACTGAAACTATCAAGGACTACTTAAGATCTAAAAATTGCATGAAAAAGAAATAACATTTTCCAAAAAAAAATTGCAAACCGAAAACATGTGTTTCGAACCCACGCTAGTACGTAAGACTGCTATTCAAAGATGCAACCATTTTCTCTATAACGCCAAAGTCGTCCTTTACTTTTATATTCATTCAATGGACATAGGATAAAGGAAAGACAACAGCATAACAAAAATCAGTACCTAAAACAAGCTTTAGAAATAACCTACAAATTAAATACAGATATTACATAAATTTATTCTAAGAAGCTATGTATAGAAAGTACATTCTAACGAATTAGATTACAATCAGAGATAAATTTTCATCGTTCATTCTAAAAACTTGTCAGCTCAGTTTTAAAGCAAACATAATCCGAGTTAAACCTGACATTTTACAAAAAATTATTCCACAATTTTCACCAAAGAATTACATATTCGTTACAGAATTCAATTAGATTTACAAAAAATTGTTCGACATATTTTAAGTTGTAATCAAGGACGTGGACCCTCACAAATAAGTTTAAGAATTGCCGCGAAACAACACTGAACGAACTAAACGTCCGACTGAAAACTATTGATTGTAGAGGTTCGTCTTTTATTATTCGGTAGCAATTTTAACATTTACTTGAGGCCTCCAATGTATATAATCAGTGCACACAATAAATATCTAGGTATAAAGTGAGTACCAGTAGCTCACAGTGGAAGCACACGAAACCCAAGACAGAACAACTACGACCTATTTGTGCACTTTCTTTCATGCATATACGAAAGAAAATCACACAATGACAAAAATACTCGAATGGAAACAATTCATACAGACATGGAAAAACCTAAACCGACAGAAAAGATAGAATAGAATTGCAATAACTCTAACCTATTGTTCTCTACAAAAGTGACAAAAGCATCTGAAGTGCAGTTCACCTTCAAGGCAAGGCGTGTCGTTAGTGTCAAAGCAAATCAAAAAACACACAAGCTATAAAAAAGGGTTCATTCACAACAGCCAACTATACAACATTTTCAATAAAACACAACTTTAACAGCAGGTATTCACACAAACAAACAGGGTATTTATACAGGGGGTGGGGACGGCGCCCCCCCCGGATTTTTTCGGTGTACAAAGTTTTGCCAAAAACAGACAAATTCTCAAAAATTCTCAAACATTTTTCGGCATCGTCGGAGACCTAAAAATGTCTATTTTTGATCCAGGCATTTTTGGGAATTGGTAGGCGTTTCTCCATAAAAAATATGCCTATTCTTGGTTCATTTTTGCAAGAAAATCTCCTCCCGGGAAAAATCACTAAAACTATACCCTAAACCAGGGGCGTATCCAGGGGGGGTCCAGGGGGTCGGCGGTCGGCCCACTTTTCGAAAATTTTCATAAATTTTTAGCTATTTTTAGTGCGAATTTCGAGGCCAGGAAACCCCTCCCATGTTGGGTCAGACCCCCTTCTTTTCAAAATCCTAGATACTCCCCTGCCCTGAATGAACACGCTAAAGCACGTTAAGAGACAACCCAGAGTAAAATCTTTCGCACAACCTAGACCTAAATTTAGACAATGCCAACCCAGCAGAGAATGCCAAGTTCCCTTCCCAAAATTTACTTACAGTATTGAACATAAGTGACACTGAACATCAAAACGCTAACAACGGGAAAAAGTCACTACATAATAGAATCTTCTAAAATCAAAACAGTATATACGTTAGGTTCAACTATGTTGACATCGGCAAAAATCCCACTATTTTAATCGAAGATTCAGGCACGAAGGCTGGCTCTTTCCATCCACAGTCTAGCAGTCTCCGCACATTGACAAAAGGGCCAGTAGTCATCCGAAGGGTTGAGGATGAAACCCCCCTCCCCAAAGGTAAGTAAAACCTAATAGGGCGCCTTGACCACACAGGAAAAAGCCGTAGCAGCCAGTGGAGAGGTTGAAATCGGTGGGCTGCTAGCCTGACGCAGACCACGAGGCTCCAGTTCACCTGGGGGTGGCGGGTCACCCCCAAGACCCCCCAGGCCCAGGGCCCGTCTGGGACCAGCCAGGGGGGGCTGGTGCTCTCCCCCAGGCTGGGGCGGTGCTGTAGCACCAGGAGGGCTGCCGCGTTTCATAGCCTCTTCCAGCTGTTCAAAGATGAAGCGGGTGAGACGCAGCACGGCCAGATGGAGAGCATACTGTAGCACCAGAGCCCCAAAACCCCGATAGAAGCCCCAGAGGCCTTCCTCCCGGTAGATGCTGGAGAGACAGTCTAGGAAGCCCTCGTAGCGAGTGGTGATTGGGAGGACCTCTGAGCCACTGTCGAGGTTATCAATGATGGTACGAGTGCCTGGAAAGAAAATAATTTAATTAAAAATACAATTAAAATATAAATTAAATTTAAAATTAAAAATACAAGTGAAAAATAAAACAGACAAACAAAGGATGACCAGTAAAATAAGCAGGAAACTTTATATTAGGCCCATGATAATTGTTTATTGAAAAATGTGCTATAAACTATGCAATGAAAATTAAAACAGTCACCTTAGAACAAGAGTATGTTACGAATTAGTTTTAAACTTTTTTTGACACCACAGCCAGGTCAAAGGTTGCAATCAGGATTGAAAGAGAATTGATGGCAACTGACTACAGCTAAAGTCTGACCAAAAAATGTAGAAAGCGAATTTGTTTGCTTTATATCTCGTAAACGCTTCAAGATAACTGCCATAAATTATATATTTTCTGAACCGGAATGATGAGATCTTTCTTCTCGTGAAAAAATTTTTTTGAAATTTCCCGTGCGATTTCAAAGTTGCCGCTTTATATGTCCAGAAGGATTGGTAAATGCTACAACCACGATTTTTTCAGGAAAATTTTCCCCTTGCCCGAATGTCCTACACACCAAATTTCAGCTTTGTTGGTTGAAAATTGCGTGAGTTATTCCATTTTTTATATTTTCAAAATCCTTTGATCTTTGCCGCTTTTTCGACTTTGACTGGTTGTTACTCGCCACTCGCTCAACGAAAAAAATTTTTTGATTGGATTTTCAGGACCGCCTGGGTGTGCGCTTTCATCTGATATACGTGGTATTTCAAAATTTGAAAGTCGATTTTTTCGAAAAATACCACTTTTTGACCCAAAATTCCGGCAAAGCGAATCCACCAAAAGTGAATAAAAATAACATAATCATAAAGTTCATTATGAGCTGAATCCAACGATATAAAGTTTTCGTGGCTACGACTTATATTGCGCCAGCAATGAATTTTTAAACATTTCCCTTATTTCAAGCTGGTTTTTGGCTTCCTTTGATGTTGCCGCCTAGATTTACCTGAACCAGCGTAAACTAGCAAAAACCAGCTGAAATAAGGGAAATGTTTAAAAATTCATTGCTGGCGCAATATAAGTCGTAGCCACAAAAACTTTATATCGTTGGATTCAGCTCATAATGAACTTTATGATTATGTTATTTTTATTCACTTTTGGTGGATTCGCTTTGCCGGAATTTTGGGTCAAAAAGTGGTATTTTTCGAAAAAATCGACTTTCAAATTTTGAAATACCACGTATATCAGATGAAAGCGGACACCCAGGCGGTCCTGAAAATCCAATCAAAAAATTTTTTTCGTTGAGCGAGTGGCGAGTAACAACCAGTCAAAGTCGAAAAAGCGGCAAAGATCAAAGGATTTTGAAAATATAAAAAATGGAATAACTCACGCAATTTTCAACCAACAAAGCTGAAATTTGGTGTGTAGGACATTCGGTCAAGGGGAAAATTTTCCTGAAAAAATCGTAGGTGTAGCATTTACCAATCCTTCTGGACATATAAAAGCGGCACCCTTTGAAATCGCACGGGAAATTTCAAAAAACTTTTTTCACGAGAAGAAAGATCTCATCATTCCGGTTCAGAAAATATATAATTTATGGCAGTTATCTTGAAGCGTTTACGAGATATAAAGCAAACAATTTCGCTTTCTACATTTTTTGGTCAGACTTTAGTTTACAGCTTTTTATTAAGGGGGGGCTACGAACGGTTTTGCCCAACTTCTTCAGAGAGACCTACCTTTTGGCATATGATTAGCTAACATATCAAGGTTAAATAGTCCGTAGTGGGCATTATTATATCTAACACAGATCGATTCTGGCACTACGCCAAAGTCGAAATTTTGGTGCGAAAAGTGGGTTTTTTGAAAAAGCTTTTCTGAACTCTGATGGATTAACGGTTTGACCAATTCTGAAACTTTTTGCCACAAATGTTAACTGTTACTAGTGTTAAATAATAAAAGTATTCCGGCTTTCGAGCGTTGCTTTCTTCTTCAGCTATAACAGCTCAAAGTTTGAAATTTGACAAAAAGTTGCGATGTGACCGTGCGCCGTTTTCGATCTAATAAAATTGACAGCCCCTAGCCTACCCCAGCTTTTTACCAAATATTAGGCTCTAATAGGGGCAAACTGTCTGTGAGTTTCGAGAGTTTTGGTTTTCTGGTTTGTGTGCTAGCAAACATTTTGTTAAGAAATAACCCTTATTTTTAGGCCTGAAAAGCTAGCTAAGCGCTAATATGGGGTCAAAAAATTTTTTGTCTCCGATTTTGCCGAAAAGGTCCTTATAGGCGTTATTTGGCCTGCTGAATTCGAATATGAAATCCGTTTTTCGATATGACGCTTTCTTCGTTCAGTATGCGCTTACAACTGTCTTAGATCTTTTTGGAGCGATCGCCATCCATACTTCTAGAAATCAATCTAGCATTTCTAAACATTGGAGCGAGGTTTAGTGACCTAGCTATCGGCACATCCTGGTACACGCACTGGCCTGTAATGCGCAAGGTTTTAGCCGATTCTGCCACAGTAATTTGGAGTAATTGGCTCACATCTTCAAAATGGCACCAAATAACAGCGACAATATCGATAATGTAATCTAGCACCGCGAACGCAGGAATTAACGAAATCACGTCATTTTTACATAAGTTAAGACAGATACTTGGAGTATTAATTGGAGCAAAGTTGGGCTCTTTTGATAAACCACAGCTCATTAGACGTTAGTTAACCTCCACCCGTATAGACCTACAACACCCAATTTTTCGCACTTTGATTGTATCGCACAGAAAAGTATACACTGATCTAAGGATTATTTTACACGATATCAAAGCGCTATATGTCAGTACTATTTCTAGAAAATTTGGGTACCGTACCTTGCGCATAGCGATCAGGGCGAGGCAAAGTTTGTGTACGTGTCATGTCGAACTTTGGACCGACAACACCAACTTCTGATGGCTCCACAGGACGCTATGCTGCATGGAATTCTTTCAAACTTTAAACTATTTTACACTAAACCTAATACTATTATATGGCAAAAGACTAGCTAGCTTTTCCAACATCGAACTTTTAGTGAAATTCGTAGCCTCCCCTTAAGTTTAAATTTAAATCACACTTCAAACAAGTTCTGCAGAGTGCGTAAATATGTGCACAATTCGTCTATTAAAACCGTATATACCTTGAAGAAACAGTCTATGTAGAACCGTTTCCAACGGGTACAGGATGGCATCTGTCAGAACATGGGAGGTCATTGCCGCAAAAATATCCGGAAAAAAGTCGTCAAACAGGCTACGCTTGTTGACAGGCTTTTGCATCTGGAAAAAAACTTGAAATAAAATAGAGGAGGACTAGGCTAAAAATAACGAGGTAATATGGACTAGCTTAATAACAACCCGTATTCACGAAAACTGCACAGAAAGATGCTCTACGGCAGTTCATCCCGAACAAACAATCTAACAATGTATATACATCAACGTATTTACAAAAATCGTGAAGACAACGCAATCTTTCATTTATAAGAGCAGAACAAAAATCAGACATATCAAATCAATCCAATTTAGTTGATTGCTGTACAGCATAATTTACTTTTCCACAGTTCAGTCTAACAAACGACAGCCCTTTCTGTAAGTTAAAAGACACAAGTAAAAAAATACCAGCAAAGACACTAAGCTTATAGAAAAACGTTTATCACATTTTCCACAACTCTAGAGCAACGAGCTTACAATTCGCCGTTTCACAGCCCCATGCATCACATAGTAGGTCAGGCCAGAGACTAGGTAGTGAGAAAAGCGATAGGTAACCGAAGGGCCGACTAGCCACCAGACAGGGAGGCGCCGGGTGTCGCGCGGGCCCAGCAAATCCGCATTCAGTCGGCGTAGGCCTTCACGAAAGCACTCCAGAATGGCCGGGCGTTCGCTGGCAACGTTGCTCTGGAAAAAAAGAGGAGAAGATTAAGAAACATGGGAAAAAAAGGAAATGGAAAGAAAAAAGAAAATCAATAAATAAATAAATGTATATATATATATATTGCTTTTATGTGCATAATACAGTATACACATACTAACTCGCAATGAAACATGTGTTGGGGAACAGTGACCAGGGTATTTTTTAGGGATTTTTTTTCGGGGGGGGGCTTCCCGGGGGGGCCCCCCCCCCGGGGGCGGGGGGGGGGGGAAAAAATTTTCTGGGGGGGGGGGAAGATTTTTTTTGCCTAAATGAGCCAAAAAAATGGTAGTTTTTGGCGTATTTTGCATGGTGAAATGCTAAAAGTTCTCAAAATGCCAGGATTTAAGCCTAAAAATAGCTATTTTTACGAAAAAATCTTCGGCGAAGCCGAAAAAATTTTTGAAAATTTGCCTATTTTTGGCAAAAATTTGGGCACCCAAAAAATCCCGGGGGGGGGGGAAGCAAAAAATCCCGGGGGGGGGGGCGATTTCGGGGGGAAGGCATTTTCGGGGGGGGGGGGGGAAGGCAATTTCGGGGGGGGGCCCCCCCCCCCCCCCCCCCCTGTAAAAAATACCCTGGTGACTTAGGTTGTATCATTCAACAGTTCATAGTCAAGTAAGTTTGGGCTATAGGAATATCTTCAAGCTTGACTTCAGCGGTAGCCCCCCTCCCATATTCAAAATGCTTTCCAAACCCGATCCACGAAAATATAGCAAAGTTGCGATAACTCGCCGGATTTTAGATTTCGTCAACAATCACCCATTCCCATGCCCAATATACCACCATAGGCTAACATAGGGACACCGGGTTACAGCTCCTTGTATTCCTTTTCAGTAAATGTTTTGACTGCATGACCATAATGTTTTTTACTGAATAAACCAATCGTTTGTTTGTTCACTGAAAGTTAAAAATGGAATCTGAATACTGAAATGTCTCAGTTAATTTTTTCCGATTTTCATGAATTTTTGAAAATTTCTCCAAAAATTTGTAACAAATCTTTAAAATCTCCTTTTCCAATTTGCGCCAAATTTTGTAAAGTGCAAGCCCCCCTCCTCAAGAATTTCGCTCTATGTGCGACACCCCCCCATGCCCTTGGGACAAGACCCCTCAAGGACCCGACTCTATGTTAATGTATGAAGTGAATGCTACCACAGCAATTTCTATATTCTATAATAAATAACATCCTTCTGGCAACTTGGTTGAGTTGTTCTTGACCAACTTTACGGGGCCAATTTCCTGGCTAAACATTTTGCACACTGTGATGATCACCACACTGTGATGTCTAATGAAGAAAACAAAACCGCAACAACACATATACCTATGTTTATGCACCTGCACACTTTCCACAAAACTGGCAGCAGCAAAGGTTGTTGTCAGGGAAAAGGTCAAACTAAAAACAAAGATAATACATTATAGGCGTTATTTTGTGTGACCAACTTCTACGTTCGTAGATATGTACAAGTAGGAAAAATGTTCCTTGCAGTCGCATGAAAAAGTTAATATGAGCTATGATGGTCAACATTTAAATGTGTCAAGGACGAGATTTAAATGTTTAATATGAGCCAACATCTAAATAAGTAGAGGACAAGATGTAAACGGCTAATATGAGCCGCTACGTTTCTCTTGGGCTCATATTGACGCTCATTTAGCTTTTGCTTATATATATATATGTACTTTGAATCCAACACTGACTTGGGTTGCATGAATAACGACGCACAAACATTAATTTTGCAAAGCTGTACGTAAATGCTTTCTTCTCCACCGCTACATCCAAGTACACATTTAAGGCCACCATATAAGTCAACAAAACGAAACCTAAGTCCAATCTAATGAAGAAACGAAAATGTGGAACTTACACATGTTGTGAAATCTTGAGAAATCACATTTGAAGTTATCATCGCAATCATCATATTAATTCAATATTCTCAAGCCAATCAAATCGTTTATGAACACTGATGCTTATATGCCAACCGTAAACTGTATATATGTTTGCCATTTTAGTCGCGTCAATATGAGCCCAAGAGAAACGTAGCGGCTCATATTAGCCGTTTACATCTTGTCCTCTACTTATTTAGATGTTGGCTCATATTAAACATTTTAAATCTTCTCCTTGACACATTTAAATGTTGACCATCATAGCTCATATTAACTTTTTCATGCGACTGCAAGGAGCATTTTTCCTACTTGTCCTCCGTCTAGTTTTTGGGAACGCTGCCATAACTGTGGCAGCAGCAGTCACAAATCCCACCAGTAAATTCGTCATGCCCAGTGACCTTTGTATGCAAAATTTTAGCCTTCCAACTATCTCCAGTAGCTTGAACCAGGAACTGGTTCAATTTGGAACCAGTTGAACCAGATCTGGCCAGCCATGAATCGGATCACCAAAAAAACACCACTAGTGAATTCCCCATGCCCAATAACCTTTGTATGCAAAATTTCAGCCTTCCAACTATCTCCAGTAGCTTGAACCAGGAACTGGTTCAATTTTGAACCAGTTGAACCAGATCTGGCCAGCCATGGGTCGGATCACCAAAGTAACACCACCAGTGAATTCCCCATGCCCAATAACCTTTGTATGCAAAATTTCAGCCTTCTAGCTATCTCCAGTAGCTTGAACCAGGAACTGGTTCAATTTTGAACCAGTTGAACCAGATCTGGCCAGCCATGGGTCGGATCACCAAAGTAACACCACCAATGAATTCCCCATGCCCAATAACCTTTGTATGCAAAATTTCAGCCTTCCAACTATCTGCAGTAGCTTGAATCAGGAACTGGTTCAACTTTGAACCAGTTGAACCAGATGAACCAGGCGAGATACGGTTTCGGCACTATGCTCATCGTGTTCAGCGACCCCGATTTACTATATGTAGGTACCACCCCGAGGCCGAAAAACGCTGTTTTTGCCCGTTTTTAGACTATTTTCAAATTTTCGACTTAGAAATTTTTCAGCTTGAAGGTGTCCAAAACGCTATTTTTTCCATTTTTGACCATCTATAAAAATCGAACCAGATCGAAATTCGGAAAAAAACATAAACTTGCTAAGTACCATTGCCTAGATATTCAAAAAATAGTATAGAAAAATTTTTCCTGTGGGCCGTTCGAAAAATCGAGTTAACACAAAATTGGAAAAAATCATGCTGAATACAGAGAAAAAAAACCCCACTTTCAAACCCGTAAGAGAAAGTCGATTTTTTCAAAGTTCATTTTTTCCGGGCAAGTTTGGTATCATTCGAAAGCTCTTGGCCTGGAGATTTCAAAAATGCAAATATTAGCTCTTAATTCCTTCCCGTTAATTAGTTATGCCTAATTAGCACTTTTCAAAATCCGCAAAGTGCCTTTATAGCTCAGATTATGGGGGCTCTCCGAGCTCCCCCATGACAAGTATTCTCTAAAATCATATTCCCTTCTTGATTTATCCTTTTCATTTCTTCTCATTTCCAGTTTTCCGAAATGAACTCAGAACAACGTTGACTCTGCTAACAGAAGCAGGCTCAAAACTATCCCTTTGCAAGCATACCCAGAGAACTTTGGAAACAAAGAAATTTCAGCTATTTATTTTTTGCTATAAATAATGCTACAGCTAAAAAACTTCTGCTCAGCCCTTTCCACTTTTCGAAATATTGGACTCGCCGATGCGGTGAAACTTTTGTCAAGCTGAACCATGCATATATTATATTGTGTATATGTATATACGTATATACTATGTATGTATGTATGTTATATTATATTATACGTATATACCTTTTCAGGAGAAAATGGCGCAGCACCTTCTGCAAGGACGAGTGCTTTGTAACTTCCCTAAAATAAGAAAAACCAAATCAAAACTGAAAGCATAAAAATAAATATGTATAGTTGAAATTTAAACAGAAAATAAATTAAAATTATACATTTTAAACGTCAGTGAAGCAATTCTTCCAATGTGCGTGGAAACTTTCATTTGTCCACAAACACTACTCTTTGATGTCCGTTGCTTAGTCCTGTAAATAGTGTTTGCTTAACTAGAAAAAAATTCGCCACATCTGCTTTGTGCTTGTAACAACAATTCAAAAACCACCCACCCAGATAGCTGGGGAAAAAGAGTCAACTGAAATTTGTTATTTTAATTTGGATATATATTTATTAAAATCTTCAACAGAGGGATCGGCTCCGGCTCCGTCTCCGGCTCCGGCTCCGGCCGGAGTTGGCACTTCCGGCTCCGGCTGGCCGGAGCCGGAGGCAAGGTAGCCGGAGCCGGAGTTTTCATGGAGGTCTCTGTAGGCTCAAGGAGGAACTTTAAATCATCTCAGGCAAATCTCAAGAATATTGATTTTACTTTTCTGGAATTTAAAAAATTCTGAATTTTCGTTGAGACGCTGTTTTATTAGCATGTCAAAATTTTTGCCGCATTTCCATCAAAAAGCAGTTTTAATTGCTGCAAAAGCTTTCAAACTTTGGTTTAGTTTGGAAGAAAATATATAACAATTGGAATTACAATTTACAACAACAACTTGAAGTATATAGACGTTAAAAATTCGCATTGAAAACATTTATATACATAACGCTTTGCCGTGCTTGATCAACTATGCAGCATAGTCTACAGATTCATTATATACATATATATACTGTAAATCAGATTCAATTTTTCTCAATATCTTTGACTTCTTTTTCTGAACTACATATATACTATTAAGGGTTTGGGCGAGACCGAGGTTTCACCGAGACCGAGACTGGCCAAGTCTCGGCTTTTGGGTTAGACAGAGACTAGCAATTTTAGGCTTAAACTTATATACATACGTAGTTTCTTGCAGTTTAAGCTTTAAACTTTAAACTTTAAGAAGTACTAGAGACTTCAACAACTTACGTAAACTTAGTTTCTGCGCCTCGTTAGTTAGTTTTCACAACTTAGTTTTAATTTTTATTTTTATGTAAGTTTCGCTAACATTTTTGTTTTCAAAAAGTTTCCCGTCTCAGTCCAAATCGAGACTTTTCGATGGGAGGGACCGAGACCGAAACCATATAGAAATAATTACGCATAAAATTTGAATGAATTTAAATTTAATAGATTTAAATGTTTTGAACAAAACTATGTATGTATTTTAAGCAATCTATTATATACTACGTAAAGTGCACTGTAGAGTTCATACTCACTTCTGTTAAGCTGACATGTTAACCTTCAGTTTCAAATCCTTTATTAAAACATAAAAGGGATATAACTACATAAATGTTAAATGGTAAAATGTTAAACACAAAATATATGTAAGCGTTTGGGTTAATTATTCTTGTTTATTGGTTGGTGGTATATAGCTGTACGCTGAATGTGTATAATTATTCTCTGAAATTCTTCAAAGAAAAACCTCTTATGGAAGTATATAAAAGCAAAACTTTAATTGTAATAGAAAATTTGAACCTATAAACGAAATTATTTAGCATTACTTGGATGCATACAGATGGGCTTGTATATACGTATATAATGCCTGAATACCGAAAGACACAGCCAAAAACTGCAAAAGCTTAAGTTTAGAACCAATTAAACTTTTTTGAAATTTAGTGTCATTTTATGTCCACCTCCGGCTCCGTCTCCGGCTCCGGCTCCGGCCGGAGGTGACTTGCCTCCGGCTCCGGCCGGAGGCAAAATCCCACCTCCGTCCGATCCCTATATCAACACGTACTTTGGCAAACCCGTAACGTCGCCGAGAACATGATCCGAGACAGTGTTGAGACCTTGAACTATCACGTTGCTGGTAACGCCCTTCCATAGGCAACCAAAACCCTAAAAAACAATAAAAAATAGTGTTGAATTACCTTCAGTTAAATCCAATCCAGTGCTAACAATAATACTCCACGTAATAAAAATACTGTAAGATGTGGAGCACCAAACCAGTGAGCCTTCTCAACTTTGGCTAAATGGTAGGTAAGCTTTAACACTTTCAACGGTGAGAACGCGAAAAATTTTCTTAAACTTATGCCTGAACAAGAATAAAAATGCTGCGATGGAGCATGAAAAAGGCAATATGGGTGGCACTGGGTTTTAAGCGGAAAGAGGACTAGGTTATAAAACGTTAGTATGGAAGGAGCAGGTTGTAAATGCCAGGAGGACTAGGTTAAAAGCGCACTCATAATATGGACCTCTCGCGTTCCCCTATAATTAAGGTACGTAATTTGATTTTAATTTCAGTTTAAATCCACAAAACAGAAAACTGGCGAATGAAAGGCAAAAATAGCCCATCGATAGAGAATTTCAAAGTTTAAGAGATGTTGCTGCTGGCATTGTTTTAGGGTTTTGAAAGTGGCGACCCCCCCCGGGGTTTCGAAAAGTGAGCGGGGTGCCCAAAATATCAAATACCAAAATTCATAGCAAAAAATTAGCATTTTTTAGGTAAAAACACAAAAAATCGCCGTTTTAAGCTTAAAATTCACTTGTAAATCCATACATTAGCTAAAAATTAAGAAATGTTTTGAAAATTTGACCTCAAAAACTTACTTTTTAGACACTTCTGTGGGACTCCCAAAAAAGTGGGGGGCCCTACTGAAAAATACCAGTGCTGTCTATAGATTCTACCTGATTCTGCTGTAGACTGAATATGACCGGGATAAGGGTAAAGGGCGTCGTATGATAATGATCCGCCTGACCGTTGACTTGACACTGACGTCGCAGCACAATACAGGGATAAGAAAGCACCGTTTCTGCCAGCAAACTGAAAACACAGCAAACATAAAAATAAATCCTACCGGCATCAACGGGTTGTCGCAGCCATATTCCTCTTATTCCTCTGTGCTTATATTGACTCGGGCTAAAACTCAGTTTTGGAACATTTTCAGACTTTGGCCCTATAACAACTTTTTCCCTACTCGCTGAGAGCTTTCGAATAAGTACTATTTTGACAACTTTTAGGACAATTTTTAAAATTCCGGTTTTTCCGAGAATTCCCGGATTTTCAGTTTTTCGGTCGTAATTTTCGCTGGACGCATTTCCGGAAAATGCCGCAAGAAGGAAAGTTGCTCAGCTCGAGGAGTTCTTTCATTTGAGTACCATATCGACCACTTTCGGAAAAATTTTTCAAAATCCGGAATTTTCCGGGCCGAATATCTCGTAATCCGTGAATTTTTCGGGAATTTCAATTTCAGATTCGAAATCAGCACCACCGATTTACCTTATGACCAACTTTTAAGCAAAATCGAGACAAAAATCTTTTAAGTCCAAAATCCGGGTTTTCGAATTCCCGGATTTTCAGTTTTTCGGCTATAACTTTCGCTAGACGCATTTCCGGAAAATGTCGCAAGAAGGAAAAGTTGTTCAGCTCGGCGAGCTCTTTCATTTGAGTACCATATCGACCACTTTTGGAGAAATTTTTCAAAATCCGGAATTTTCCGGGTCGAATATCTCAAATCCCGGAAATTTTCCGGAAATTTCGATTTCAGTTTCGAAATCAGCGTGGTCGACTTACCCTATAACCAACTTTTAAGCGAAATCGGAGACAAAAAATTTTTAAGTTTCCCTTGGTCCCCACTTTTCTCGAGAAAAATGCTGTATAAATAGCCT
>JASAND010022738.1:0-16719 GCA_030248195.1 Trissonchulus latispiculum | reverse complement strand
GCAATAGTATATACTCATTTTATTATAAGTTTGGTTTGTTGGTCATGTGGTTTGGGGGGGGGGAGATTAGTTGATGATTTATTTTTTGCTTTAGTTAAATATCCCCCCTTTCCCCTACAGTAATTATGCTAACCTTGGAGAACTTCAGGATAATTTCTCCAGTCAACTGGATGAAAAATAACAAATTTTTAAAAATTTGAAATCTAAGATACTTGAAATTCAGGGCAGTAATTGATACCAAAAGGGAGCATTCGACTTGTCGGTTAAATATTTATGGAGAAGAGAGCGATTCCAGTATCTAGAATAATTCCAGTCAAATATAGGAGCCCATATTTTACTAGATCCTTTGCTTTTCACCCTGGAATTTGTAATGGAGTGTGACTGTCTTTTCTTTTTCTATTTGAGTTTTTACTTGTTTCTTTCTATCTCTAGAGTAGTTTTTTTCAACACTTCTGTTTCAGTTACTCCGCACATTGATGCCACCTTTCTCTATGTGGAGCCCATCGACCATCTGATTGGTCTCTGGATCCCAGTTGAGGATGCGACCCCCGAAAATGGTTGTCTCTCATTTATTCCGGGCTCTCATAAACGTATACTTAATACTTCTTATGTCGGTTAGCTTGATTTTAGAGGGGGGGGGACTAATTATTGGGAATCGCCGTAAGAAAGAAAATTTAAATCTTGTCTCCGCTCCGCACCAGCGGATTCAGGATTTTTTGACTGAGAAGGCGGTTCTCCAAGCTGAAAATGTTTTAACCGGGCAGAAGCTGATGAAAATGTTTTGTTAGTATTGTAAATCATTCGTCAAACCTTAAAATTGAATTCGTTTGTCAAGAAAGTTGGTCTACCTACATTTTGGCAAAAATGTTGATTTTTCAGTGAAAATTCGAAGGATTTTAGGTAGGCAAAAAAATTTGTTCTATAAATGCAATAAGTTTGCTGCACTGAAGTCTAATTTGTTTAGTTCTAGCGTTTTAGTTTATGGGTCTATCACAATAACTACGGAACGAAAAGTGGCGCAATTAATTAGTCACGCCAAACGGTTCGGCGTAATTAATTAATCACGCCGAACCGTTTGGCGAGATTAATTAATTACGTCAAAAATTTGACACGAAAGATTAATGCTTTTGCATGAATTAAGCTAGCCTAAAAATTTTCAGTGAAATTAATTAATTGCGCCAAACTGTTCGGCGTGATTAATTAATTGCGCCACCTTTCGTTCCGTAGTTATCGTGATAGACCCATTTGTCTAAACAATTTTTGTGGTTCTAAAATTGTTGGAGTCGATTTTGCAGGATCCCAGCTTCAGTATCGGTTTGTGCGAACCCCACCTGGCAGCTCGTCGCTCCTGACATTCCGCGGAGACAAACCGCCCGAATGGTCTCAGGAAGAACTCTATGTACCGGTTCCCGTTAAAAAAGGTAAGATAACAACATGGTTATAAAGGTATATTTTTGGTGGGACTATGTACTATGTACTTGGTGTCCACCTCATTCCAGACAAAAATCGCAGAAAAAAATCGCATTTAAATCTGCATAAGTCAAAGGCATTTCAAAACTATTATGTAGGGGCGCGATAGCGCCCCTACATAATATGGGTATAAAGGCGTCTGCGCGGCCCTCAGGAGACAGTGTTGGCCTGGTGCCAGC
Source organism: Trissonchulus latispiculum (assembly GCA_030248195.1). Taxonomy (NCBI): domain Eukaryota; kingdom Metazoa; phylum Nematoda; class Enoplea; order Enoplida; family Ironidae; genus Trissonchulus; species Trissonchulus latispiculum. Next base: position 15,070 of record JASAND010022738.1, on the reverse strand, counting down.
TAATTAGAGGTCCGGGAGGGATAAAAATGTTACCATCGTAAAGTACTCGAGCAGTACTACAAGTACCACCATACTTTTGGTTAAAATTCGGAACTTCGAAATTTTGCACTAGGCGAGAGTTACCGTGCGGTTGTTTTTTTTTCTCGGCTAATAACGCTTATTGGAAGTGCATTTTCTAGCGAAGTGTTGGAACGATGTGGGCATTTTGGTCCAATGCCACTATGATATGTTGGTAGACAGTATCCCCCCATGCTACCAAACGAAGGTCATTTTGGCACTCGGCCAACTTTGGCCCTGTGCCAAGGCCCCAAAGTCGGACTTTCGCTATTTTGGCACTTCGGTTGAAATCAACTTTTTTTCACAGGCTAGTAGCTAGATCGGTTTGGTTTATTTTATTTGAATATTTCGGACTATGTGCACAAAGTAACTAGGGGGATTTTTTAATTTCGCTCTGTAGCTTTCAGGAGATAGGCCCAAACTTTGCATTATTTCACCTGTTTTGGCGAAAAGTTTCTAAGTCCCACTTTTACTAGAAATGGCCTAAAAGTCACTAAAAATGGTGTTTTTCGGCCTTGGGGTGGTACCCATATATAGTAAATCGGGGTCGCTTCGAGGGAAGTAACCAGTGGTCACTACGGTCTATGAGGCCTATTGACCAGTGGTCAAACCCCTTTAAACAGCGTTTTTCGGCGCTTTGGTTGGAGGCATATATAGTAAATCGACTACGCTCGTTTCATTGGGCATATTGCCGAAATCGAGGGAAGTGACCAATGGTCACTACGGTCTATGAGGCCTATTGACCAGTGGTCAAACCCCTTTAAACAGCGTTTTTCGGCGTTTTGGTTGGGGGCATACATAGTAAATCGGCTACGCTCGTTTCATTGGGCATATTGCCGAAATCGAGGGAAGTGACCAGTGGTCACTACGGTCTATGAGGCCTATTGACCAGTGGTCGAACCCCTTGAAACAGCGCTTTTCGGCGTTTTGGTCGGGGGCATATGAAGTATATCGACTACGCTCGTTTCATTGGGCATATTGCCGAAATCGAGGGAAGTGACCAGTGGTCACTATGGTCTATGAGGCCTATTGACCACTGGTAAAACCCCTAAAACAGCGTTTTTCGGCACTCTGGCGGTACCCATACAGTAAATCCGTGTCGCTGAACACGATGTGCATACTGTCGAAGTCTTTGGCGAGGCGAAAAGGTTTTCTCCTTATACCACCCACAAACAGAGGTTGCAGCGGCCGAAGCTTGGGGCGGAGGTTAGAATTCAGTGGCACTTATATTTATATAATCACTTCTCTGCTCTACCTACGGCACTGTTCAAGCTCCTTGTATCCATTGCCGCATTGCTAAAAAGGGATCCTTTAAAATGACAGAAGGACAAGGTAATAAAAATGCTCCTCTGGAGCATGAAAAAGTAATATAGGTGATGGTGAGTTTGTAAAATCAACAGAGGACTAGTCTAAAAAATGCTTAATATGGGGCTAGGTTCAAAAAAAGAAGAGGACTAGGTTGTGGGCGAATTAATATGGGCACAGCTTCGCCGAGCAACCCATATTCGCGGGCTTTCACGCTTCGCCATGGCGATTGTCATATACAAAGCCATTATTGTCAGTCAATAATAACAATTCCAGCAGTTAAACAATCGCTGCAAGTTGCTTGCTTATATACGTATATGTAAACTATATAGTAATTTGGTTCTGCTGGACTACGGCAAGCAACTAGAAAAAACCAAGGCTATGATTGTAACGCTAACGGTTCAATAGAAATAGAAGATCGTCGGAGAGAGTCCTGAAATTATGGTTGGAATATAGACGTTTCTTATAAATGGTTAAAATGCACAGTAAATATTAAGTTTATCGAAAGAAATGTTTGCTATATATACTTATGTAATACGTATGTATATAACTTTTTCAGTCCGCGAATATGGGTTGCTCGGCGAAGCTGTGCCCATATTAATTCGCCCACAACCTAGTCCTCTTCTTTTTTTGAACCTAGCCCATATTAAGCATTTTTTAGACTAGTCCTCTGTTGGTTTTACAACCTCACCATCACCCATATTACTTTTTCATGCTCCAGAGGAGCATTTTTATTACTTGTATATATATTCGGCCGACCATTTCTGTGGTACGACTGCTCATGGCTAAATGCTAGCGTTTCTGCTTAATTAAAGGTGTTAGATATTCTGTTTTCGTGTTCCGGAAATTTTCGATGTAAACAGTATCTGTCTGGTTTTCTGGGTTTTTTCAGGCTCCTGTGTTCTAATACACGGTCTGGTCGTGCACAAGAGTGAGCCAAATCGCTCCGATCGATCTCGACACGCCTACACCTTTCATGTGATGGAGCGCCAAGGCACACAGTGGAGCCCTGAAAATTGGTATACAAATAATTAAATACCAACTGTACTTGTACATTGTAGTTTTTTCTGCAAAAATGGCTGAGTGGTTAGGGCATTTGACTGTTAATCTCATGACTGGTGGTTCGAATCCTAGTAGTTGCCGGCTCTGCATTTTTGATTACTGTTGAGCAATCGCCTAAGCACACAATTATCGAAACTAGTCTGTACCCCTAATGCATGCCTGAAGTTGGCTGTCAAAATGTTGCTCTGTGGGCCTTTTCATAAATTGGATTAAACGGATTAACTTAAACTTTAATCATTTTATGAATACGCTCACGGATTAATCGGATTAAAGTTTAATCCGTGACTTAAAGGGACTAGTTTAATCCGCCGATCAAAATCGTATTCATAAAATACCGACGGATTAAACTTTAATCTGTGACGTATTCATAAAATCGCCACGGATTAAAACTTGGCGGATTAAACTTTAATCCGCCGCCATTTTCATAAAATGATTAAGTTTAATCCGTTTAATCCGTCACTTAAAAACAGTTCAAAAGCACAATAGTTTAATCCTTGTTATTTGCGGGGATTAAACGGATTAAACATCAGTGCCGATTCCATTTGGAGACATCAACTTTAAACCTTTATTGCTCATTCATTATTTGGAGTTAGGCAATTATTTTTACATCAAACTGTAGCTTAACATTTTGACTTTTTTATGGCTACAATGAAACTTATTCTATTTTCCTTGAATTTTCTTAACTAATTATAGAACAAGTGCAACTTTAAATTTTTTTGCAGACTGACGTAACGTTTTGGTGGGACATCGGGTTTATTACTCGATACTTCTACAAATAGCTGAAAATCGTTCGTAGGTAAAATGAAATCGTTCTTCGTTCTGTAAAATCAGATATTAACATGTTTGCGCAACCCGAATGAATGTATACTAACTGTCTACTTTTCTTGTCTTTCTCACGCAACAACTTTGGCTAGAAAGCTGCAAAATAAAAACAGCAGGTAAAGGACTAAAGTAGGTATTTGTTTCCTCCTATATATAAATTATAATATCTAAAACTAGCAAAATCTTCAAGGATAAAGTATAAGAAAAAAGTAAAATAATATTTCACATCGACCAAACATTTAAGCTAAAATTTTAGCTTGGTAAGCCAAAAATTTCTGAAATTTGAGGTAAATTCAGAAAACCAGGTAAAGACAGGGTCGAAGCTATTGACCCGGTGACCCGGTCCAAAAAGTGACCCGAACTGACCCGGTGACCCGGTTCCATCTCTGGTGCGCAAGATTTCCTGCATTTGATAGGCTATTGCGTGAACTAGTTGAATGAACTGTTTGTGCAAGTTGCTGCAACTTTTTCCTGTGGCAACTTAAGTTGCGGCAGCGAAGTTGCTCCAAAGTTGCCTAGTGTGAACTGGCCTTTAGATATAGCTCAAAAGTTGTAAAAGCAAAAATGTTCAACCATTTCCATAAAGAGTTGGACCGGTAAGGTTAAATTTACACAAACCACTACCTTACTGAACTAGTTAGCCAGTAAAATGTAAATGTTAACAAGTTTGCTAGTTTTAGATAGTAGAATTTATATATAGGAGGAAACAAATACCTACTTTAGTCCTTTACCTGCTGTTTTTATTTTGCAGCTTTCTAGCCAAAGTTGTTGCGTGAGAAAGACAAGAAAAGTAGACAGTTAGTATACATTCATTCGGGTTGCGCAAACATGTTAATATCTGATTTTACAGAACGAAGAACGATTTCATTTTACCTACGAACGATTTTCAGCTATTTGTAGAAGTATCGAGTAATAAACCCGATGTCCCACCAAAACGTTACGTCAGTCTGCAAAAAAATTTAAAAGTTGCACTTGTTCTATAATTAGTTAAGAAAATTCAAGGAAAATAGAATAAGTTTCATTGTAGCCATAAAAAAGTCAAAATGTTAAGCTACATTTTGATGTAAAAATAATTGCCTAACTCCAAATAATGTGCTTTTTTGTTATTGTGCTTTTGAATATGCTTCCAAATGCTTCCAAATAATTCTAAATAATATTGTGCTTTTGAACTGTTTTTAAGTGACGGATTAAACGGATTAAACTTAATCATTTTATGAAAAGGCGGCGGATTAAAGATTAATCCGCCAAGTTTTAATCCGTCGCGATTTTATGAATACGTCACAGATTAAAGTTTAATCCGTCGGTATTTTATGAATACGATTTTGATCGGCGGATTAAACTAGTCCCTTTAAGTCACGGATTAAACTTTAATCCGTTTAATCCGTGAGCGTATTCATAAAATGATTAAAGTTTAAGTTAATCCGTTTAATCCAATTTCTGAAAAGGCCCTACGACACGAGTAAAGAAAAGTTTTCATGTACGCTGTGTATTGTAAGTTATGATAAATATAACTATCGTGGCTAGCTATATAGCTAAGCAAGCAAATATAAAGTAACCCAAAAACTATAAATTTCAGAAATTACTATAAATTTAAACCCAATTGCTTATTGTTTTATGCGAATTTGTTTCGCAGTATGACTTTGTCATTTCGATCGTATAAGCTTTGCAGGCAACCTGCACCGAATGTTAAATAATGCTAAACTTGTAAATACAAATTTTGTACGTGGCACCGGGAACCGGATGATAGATTCGGAAGCGGAACCGGTTTTGAACATTGGAACCAGCCCCCAGCTCAAGGCTCAATCCGAAATCCGGTATTTTATTTAAGAGAAACCGCTGGTCATAACTTGACTGGTCATTCCTTCTCCTTCTAAAGAAGAAACAAAAATACCTGGTGCTTGTTGACATAAAAAATTAGGTAGGCTTGGGCTATCAGGAAGATCCACGAAGGACACAAGGCATTAATCATGACGAAATAATGAAAATCGCCTGCCTGCAATCACTACGGCAAAAGTTTTAGTACGAAACAGGAGACAGCTAATCGCTGGCGCTGGTACAGCTAGAGAGTACTGAAAGTGGCCCAATGCAAGAAAACATGTTCAAGAAACCAAACAAAATATCCAGAAACAAAGTAACAAAAGCTTACCCTAAACCGCACTGCCGCATCGTCCGACTTATTTACATCCGGGTGATAGGTTTTCGACAGTTCATAGTATTTCGACTTGATCTCTTTGGCCGTGGCAGACGGTTTGACGCCAAGTACGTCATAATGGGTGGCCCGTTTGCCCGCAGCCGTATGGACGCTGGCCACCTTTCCCAGAAGAAAAAAAGGATATCTGGCAGTCACTGTGGCGGCTGCAAAAGTAGCGCGCACCAGCGCAGCGTTTCGATTACTGCAGCATGGCGTCAGTTTATGCAGCTGGCCATTATTTAACATTAGGACTGGCACCACACAAATAAGACATATATACGTAATGCTCTGTAATCTATATATGACCTCTTTACAGGTTAAACCTGAAAAACAAAATCAATTTCTGCACAAAACCCAATCTTCTCCCGAATATATACAAGTATACTTGACGTCTGACGACCATAAAATTCAATAATCAAATATACGTACGTGCGAACACGTTATAACACAAATAAGTATAGGCTGGGAGTTTTTCAGTAGCGGGGTTACTCTTCCCCCACCCACTATAAGGCTGGGCTTTTTCTACTGGGATATGGTGGTGGGCTCCCCTCACTTTTTGGGTCCCCCACTCGGCCCCACTCCCACATTTTTGGGCTTATCCCCCGCTCACCTTGAGGTGCCCAGAAAATGGCAAATTTCAAGGATTTTTGGTCAAAATTTCAAATTTTTCTGACTTCGCTTCCGGTTTCCTTATTGTGTTCCAATTTGAATTTTGGTACTAAAGCTTCAGTTATGAGCACTTATAAGGTGAGTTATAGCACTATGCGTCAGAAACAGGCTTTTCGCCTATAGAAACCCAGATGGGTAAGAGGAACATAATTGTGGTATACTTTCTCTACTACAAGAGGCTCTTAGTATATATTAATTAACGCAGAGATGGTGTTTACGATCTCCTGTACACATCCGATCAGCGGCAAGGTCAAGAAAGTCGTAAAATCGCGCAATTCTACTGCCTCTAGCCTTCCAGTTTCAAATCCAGTCAGAACTAGCAAACTCACTCGCAGCTGCTGTAGGAGGTAGCTTACTGCTGTAAGCGAGTACTCCAAACACGCAGTATCTTGAAAGCAAAATAAAAGGATAAACGTATATATTTACCTCCTCAGAGTATACTGTCTGTCTACACTGTCTCACATCAGGCAAAATAGAGAGAAACATAAAAAGAGTTCTTCAGTTAGAATTAACAATTTAAAATTGTAGCGAAACATTGACTTGGGATATCATACACTACTAAAGCGAAGAAGTAACTACACTTGCTAATAAACTCAACGACACCATGGCAGATATCGAATGGGTGCCTGGTGGGCGACTGCGAATGCTGTTGATGATCCTCTGCAAATGTATCGTCTTTACTATCATCGTGATTTTGGGAATGAAAGTAAGAAAATATCGGAAATAAATCAGTTTTTTTGCAAATTGTTCTAAAATGTTCTACTCGTAAACTTGGGGTAATCTTCAAATAATCGAAAAACATATAAAACTAAAACACGAATGCTTTTATGAAACCTTTTCTTGACTTCAGCTACTAATCCTCATTGGCACACAGATATTGTTTTAAAATATCCTACTCGTAAACTTGTCGTAATCTTGAATAAATAGAAAATATATAAAATGCGAGTGCTTTTATGAAAAATCTTTTCTTGACTTCAGCTACTAATCCTCATTGGCACACAGTGCTACCTGCTGCGGTACCTCAACTACACCGACATCCCAACGGCAATTATCACGATCATAACGGCTGCCACAATTTCCTGCCACAAATGGTCCTTCCCATCTCCAAGCCGTCAGGGCAGGGCCGTAGCCTGTCTGCTGATAGTAACTCAATGTCTGGGCGCACTGCTTTTCCTCTGGGAAGCTGTCTCAGCTACGTTTCATGGTCTCAGGTACAGCGACTTCTAGTTGTATATAAGTTAAAAATAATTTCAAAAATCTCCAATAGAAACTCAGACGAACACATCGAAAGATACTACCAAGTCGGTCGAAAAATAATTTCCAGTCGACGTATAACTCACGGAAAGCCGTCTCCAACGGCAAGGACTTTACTTACAAATTCTGTGAATGTATACGATTTACGTATCGAAACTGAGCAGGGGCGCACATAAGAGGGGGGGGGCGCTCCCTACCCCGAAACCAGACGGAAAGGAAAAATTTTACTGTCTGCGTGTGGCGCGGACATGAATTCTAAAAATTATCGCGCCGTAGGCGCGAATGTGACTTCATTTTTATTTAATTTACCCTTATTCCAGCTTTTTAATCCTGAAGAAAAGCAACATTTTTCACATTTTCAAAAATTATCACGCTTTCGGAGCGAAATTCACTCGATTTTTGCTTTTCAAGCCTTATGTATAATGTATTTTCAAAAATTTTCCAACTTCTGGGTGCTTCGTCCCCGAGACCCCCCCTCCCAAATTTTTTTGAGGCCCGCCCCAGAGAAAAACCTTCTATGCGCCTAAACACCGATAGAACACTTATAAGTAAATATTAGCAATTAGCATAGCACTAATTTTGTACTACCTCATACCTACTTTACTAGCCAGCTGCACAGCATGCACCTTATCCGAGCTCTGAGAAGTGATACAAGAAGAAAGTATGTATTTTATGCGATCAGAAAGGCTAATGTACCAATTTCAAGAAGTTATTTAATTACAAGACCCAAAAAGTAGGTGATAAGACGACATAAATGTTACCACCATTATTTAGAAGCTTCCACTTATCCTTCTGCTCTGCCGTCTTCAGCAACGACAAAGCGGAGCGCACTCTCCCCATCTGTCCTACAGATATCAGCGATCCGCTGAGCCTGTGCAAAATGCCTTCCTTTGCCACAATCCAACAGAAGGATCTGACCTCAAAACTGATCTACTCAGCGGAAATCATTCAACTGAATCATCGCTACGCCGCCACCTGGGAACTGATCTGCGCTCTCTGCTGGATTATTACCGCTTTCATGTGTACTCTGGTCTCAGGTACCATCCTGGCCCTAACCTACTATACTAGTCGAGGACACAACCGTATGGATCAGGAAAATGCCAATCAATTCCTGGAGGACGACATAGAAATGGTTCGAATTCACAGCGGTCTGAGCGGAGAAGTTACTGGCGGCAAGTCTCCAGCTATTGCAACCAAGATGGTCGACCTACCACCCAGCTATGCCGAAATTGTGCCCTTCGCTATCGCTCCAATTCGCAGAGAATGACATCCTAAATAAGTTTCGCGCCCTACATGCAGCCTTCAGACTACCTGTTCCGAACACTCAGAAATTGCTTCAAAATCTTTACAACATTACTTAGCAAACTTGTCGTCACTAAAGTAGTAACTATAGAATTATCAGGTCTCTGCAGGAACAAAGAAATTTAATCGCAAAATGGGAGCATTTAAAACATACACCCAAGTGAAACAACGTGCAAAGAATAAAACAAGTAAAAAGCAAACAAATTTCACACAGCAGCAAATGGACAAATGACCTGGACTAGCCAGACAGAATGAAAAAAACAATGAATGATTCTGACAAAAACAAATATGTTATAAAACGACGAAGGACCGAATTCAAAATCGAATCCAGAATTCAAAATACAATCTTGGGAGGAGAACTGTTGCCAAGGCGATGAAGAACGGGTAGATATAAAAGGTCAGTCTTAATTTAATTGAGAGCAAAAATAATCGGCCATATCTGGAGAAACAAGAAATTGCTTGCTAGTCTCGTAGCAGATTTAATTAACCATTATCAAAGAAACATACAAACTTTATACACAAAATTCATCTTAACGTTCACTTGCATTACTACAAACACTCAGATACACTATAAGTAATCGGAGGAAATAAATTACAGAAGCAGGAACACAGTTCACAACCCCATTCCCCAATGCATCAACTCTCATGGATCTATGAATATGATCAACCTACAAGATTAACTGACACTTACATACAACATTGAACTCAACACAGCTAGAATAACCATCAACACAAATAAACCAGTATCATACATAATTATTAGTGATGGGCACCGGATATTTTTTCATATCCGGATATCCGCCTATTTTGCGTTAACGGATATCCGGATATCCGGATATCCGGTTATCCGCCTATTCCAAACTTAACTTCAAGAAAATTTTTCGATTTGGCAGTTAAATTTTCAATTTTTCTGTCAATTTTTCGGCAGGCTGTGAACGTTTATCATGCAACCAAGCCGCAACCTTCGTTTCAAAAATATTTTCAAAGGAATGTTTAAAAAATATTTTAAAATTTTTGAAATTTTTGCCAAAAATTTTTTATTTTTTCCTTGTTTTGACTGAAATGTACACGAATATCCGGATATCCGGATATTTTTCTCAAATCGGATATTATCCGGATATAAAAATTATCCGGATATCCGGATATCCGGATATCCAGTGCCCATCACTAATAATTATGCACATAATTGCTTTCAATTCTATCATATGTACAGTAAATAAGGTATATACAGACTGGCTTTTCCTAGGCAAAAACATCTGGAGAAGGAATCTGAGGAGAGGAGGGATTTTTCTAAAATCCTTTAAACAGCGATGTTCTACAGCTGAGCAAAATTCAACAACTTTTAACTAAAACTTAAGCTTAAAATCGCTAAAAATGCTAAATAGACCTTAAAAATCGGGTAAAGCTGGAATAATTGCCCCTATTTTTCGGACACTTTACTTTTGTGGTCTGGAAGCGAGAGGCCAGAATACCGGGGAGACGGCCCTCCACCCCTACTTCCCCCAACTCTGTTGAAGAAAGCCAGTACAGAGAGTGGTAGAGTGTCTCTCAGCTTCGCTTCTCAATCACATCCACACAGTCTTCATCTTCCATCTCCAGATCAGCCGGAGTGGCCGACAGATCCACCGGTTCTCCGTCAAACTCAAATCGGACAAAATGAGACTCCTGAAAGTCGGCATCCTTGCCCTGTCTCTCCTTGACATAACGAGGCAGGATGTGCTGGAATGATGTGCTCTGAAATATAGAACATTATATCTATTGAATATAAGCGGTGAGAAAATATTTTCTTAGGTAGTTCTCAACGCTTCCTTTCTTGAGTTTGACATCGTGATCGATAGGATGATTAAGCCAAACCATTAAGAGTCAGTAAGTAACGACACAGGCTCAACTGTAGGTAGGCTCTTACGCTACTCAAAACTACAGTATTTACCGGCTATGTTCAAAACCAGCGATTATTACTCATTGTGCTCGAAAATGCCACAAGAAATCGATTTAGGGAACATTTTTTCCGGATTGCGTTCCATATACACAGATGAAAAATAAAGATATGCATGCAAACAATCCTAAAGAAGAAAACGAAGATTCTGAAGACCTGTTTAGACAATTTGTATGTAAGAAGACATATGTACTGTACCTTATGAACTCGTACCACCACTTCAAGCTTTTTGGAGTTGGACTGAAACTTGATCTGGAGTCGATCCCCAGCCTCCTCCTCACCACCATCGCCCTGGCTGCTTCCCACCAAGGATTCATCAAGATTGGTAGACGGAATGCATTCTGAAATAAAATTATTAAATTGCAAAAAAAGAATGCTAACAGAACAACCAGGTTCCTTCCCCCACTCAAAATTGAAGAAGGAAATTCTGGTAGAACACCGAATGTGATCTAGACACACCAACTAGTTCAGCAGAAGCGAAACCAACCAAATACTGAGACCACCAGGCAAGCTCTTATTTATCAGAGCAAAAACTACATATTATGCCCTGACCGCTAACGGCTGACAACCCTCCCATCCCCATACAAATTAGATCTAACACGTCAAAGAAATTTGCACACTAAATTTTAGTTCAAAAGCTCGAAGCAGGCACAAAATTCGCGCACATACCGCCTGTGTTTGCGTGCTGAAGCACGTAAGCATAGAGCGAGTGAGCGTGCCCCGGTTTGATCGAGTACTGATTTGAGGGGGAGGGGTCATCACTAGGATCTAATTTGCGAGGGGAGTCAGCCAGTAGCGAACAGAGCATAGTGTTTGCTTAGACAATGAAGAATATACCTAGTGGCGTACTCTTATCATCTGGCATTGTTTTAGTGGGAGGGCCCACTTTTCGGTTCCCCCTCCACTTTTCGGAGCCCCCCCCACTTTTCGGCAAGCCCCCACCCACTTTTTTGGGGGTCGCCCAAAAGTGACAAAAAATTAAGTTTTTGAGGTCAAATTTTCAAACATTTTCTCAATTTTTAGCTAATTTATGGACTTATAAGTTAATTTTAAGCTTAAAAACAGCGATTTTTTGCGTTTTTACCTTAAAAATGCTAATTTTTCGCTAAACATTTCGGTTAGTGTTGTGCACCGGCCTTGTCTAGACCGGCTGGCCGGCGGCCGGCCGCCGGCCGGCCCCGGTCCAAAGTGGGCCGGCCGGCCGGCTGGCCGGCGGCCGCCGGCCGAGAACAGGCCGGCCGGTCAGACACAGGCCGGCCGGTCAGACACAGGCCGGCCGGTCGGCCGGTGACAATCCGGCCGGTCAAATGTGAGGCAGCCGACCGGCCGGTGACAATTTCTGCAGCTTATCGCCTTAAATTTGCTAAAATCTGCCTTGAAAACTATCAAAAATCTTAATTTTTATTTGTATTTTGGATAGTCTGCGAAAAGTGGCACCGGCCGGGCGGCCCGCCGGTGGAGGCCCGTGCACCGGCCGGCCGGCCGGCCGTCGTTGGGCCGGCGGCCACCGGCCGGCCGGCGTCGCGAGCTGGGCCGGCCGGCGCCGGCCGGCCCACGAAAAATTGGGCCGGTGAACAACACTAATTTCGGTATATTTTACCTTTGGCTCGCCTCCCCCCCACTTTCAAAACCCTAAAAAATGCCAGTATCATTATGTACTCTTGCTCTTCTTAGGTAAGCTCAAGCCTAAAATGAACGGGGGGGGGGGGATAACGTTCAATCGAAAGAAACACAAACTCCGACTCCTACTACTCGGACAAATTGCATTAACTTTGTACAGAATTGCGGACAATTTTGAAAATCCAGAGAAAGATGAGAACTACTAAATTTTCGGGCTATGGTGAATACCAAAACGTGAAGTAACTATCTTTTGTCTGAAACTTTAGAAATTTCCAGTCCAGAAACACCTCAACGTAAGATAAAAGCGACTCATTAACACTACACTGAAACAGCCAGCGATGCGGGAAAGTTTTTGAACAGTTATCCCACAGAACCCGATTTCGTTGGCATATTTGAGTGCCTAACCATCCGAACCCACGAAAGGCTTCTGGTCGTAGGAGGTATCCTAAATGTCTATACAGTAATCAAAATCCGTGATTTCGACACAAGAGAAAAATTTTCTAAATTATGTATCTGCAGCGAATCCAGTAATTATCTGCCAATTCGCAAATACACTCAGCTTGTATATACTGTAGTTTTGATTTTCATCATACAACATAAAATGTCCCCAAATTGCAATGCATATTTCTTTACCCATATCAAAAGTATAGCATGAACGTTTCGAAACATATCATACCTATTATATCCGTGACCCGTAATCCGATGTCATTCGGAGAATCCAAAGGAGAAATCTTTCTACCGCACAAGAAAAGGGTAACTTTTCCTCCAAACCGTCGTGACAATTTATCATACAGTTCTTCAAAGGTATTGGTCTGAAAAATAAACAAAACACAGTAAACACCATCCATATTCCATGCCTTCAGAGAACGCACACGTCAAGGTCAAATACTTTTACGAATTAGGTCGTATCTCTAAAATATTTTTCCGACAATCGCTGGCTGGGTTCATTTTGTCATATCATGCAGTCACCATTGGCTTGCGAAACAAGACAAATAAAATAAGGGCCTTCGCACAACTGTTTCTATCCTTTTTAACGGCTAAAATACATCAAGGTTAAACTGCATTTAAATGATACAAAGCCATTCATCTCATACAGTACAGCTACAATTAATAATCGAGTTTTGACCGACTTGATTACAGAGATTTATTCGGCCCATATCCCTCTGTGATACGAAAATAAGTAAATACTACCTGAAAAAAGTTTACCAATCTCAGTGAATCCGACACAAAAACATTACCCATATCATCTGGGACTTTTCAACAACTCCTGCAACCAATATTTTAATGTTCCGTTCATATTCTACAGAGATAGAGGTGGTCAGGGAAGGCACTTCTACCCCACAATATGACGTGGAGGCAACATCGCTAAAATGGACAATATTCAATAAAAAAATGTTCCTACTGGGTCGTGGAAAATGGCAGTCCCCACCCAGCCACAAATTCTGGCAGCTCCCACAACTCGAAACTTGCCTTATTTCACATAGCATTACAAAATGTGAAAAATGCTCTCAACTTTGGAGAGATAATATTGCTAGGAGTCTAGCATTTTGTACATATTATTATATACATAGTCATCAGGTCATTTAACATAACAATGTTTTTCGACAAAACCAGAAATTAAAGGGGTCCATTTAATTAGTCATCCTACAATCTTCTGTGGTCGCAGTTTTCAACGTGGAACAATTTTACCTTTATAATATGCCATTATCAATTCCTGATGAACACATTAAAGGAACAGGTTTATCCCTGGGGTGGGTGGGGGTGGAGAGCCCGCCCCCGTTCGGCGACCTCCCCATATAAAATGCCCCCCTAAATTCCGACTTCCCACCATAATCCAAAAAGTTGCCTAACTTTACGATTTTTACCCTAAAGTTGCAAAAAAATTTCGCTTTAAAACACTTACATTAGTCATTTTTTGCGATTATAGCAGTTTTTACACATTTAAATTTAAAATTTTACACATTCAAATTTAAAGATTTGAGAAAATTTGTCCAAAAACTGGCCCCCATCGAGCCCCCCCCCCCATAAAGAATTTTAAACACATAAGCCAAAAGCGGAGTGGAGCAGCTATAAATTTTAAGTACGTAACCACCGTACATAGAACAGACCTCCGTTTAGCAAGGTATTTTTATATCCCCCTGAAATTGACCTCCCCCCGGGATTTTTGCTTCCCCCCCCCCGGATTTTTTGGAGGCCCAAATTTTTGCCAAAAATAGGCAAATTTTCAAATTTCCGGCTTAGCCGGAGAGTTTTTCGTAAAAACACCTATTTTTAGCTTAAATCCTGGCATTTTTGAGAACTTTTTGCGGTTCACCATGCAAAATACGCCAAAAAATACCATTTTTGGCTAATTGTTGCAAAAAAATATTCCCTCCCCCCTAAAATTTCTCCCCCCACCCCCCGAAAAGAACCCCCTAAAAATACCCTTGTCTAGCTAAAATAACAAACTTTGCTTACACTGACTCAGCATCACTATCATCGCTATTGTGGTCTGCATCAGCCGCCAACAGTGACTCTGGAGTTTTGGCATCGTCATCTTTGCCACACCTGCCGTTCTCCTTTGGTGAGGGTGAATCACACAAATCATGAATCAGATGGGCTGGCAGATGTTTCAGGGAATTAATGGACGTTTTCGGAGGAAGCGAAGAATTAAACGCGGGAACGGTATCACAGCTCTCAGCGGGGAAATCGTCTGCAGTTCTTAAAGAAAGATACGTAGTTAAAGTTTAAAACATAAACAACGTAAAGGTCAAGTATATACTATAGGGTCGCGGCAGTGACCCTATAATATGTGTCAAAAATTTCTGGAAACAGTGTAAAATAAGCTTTTTGTTCAAATTTCTAAAGGTTCC
>JASAND010022736.1:0-14128 GCA_030248195.1 Trissonchulus latispiculum | reverse complement strand
AAAGGCGGAAGGGTAGTTCGGGGCAACTTGTAGCACAAACTTACGTAATCTGTGTCCCCTAGGTAATGACAAAGACTTGAACAATAGGCGCACATCAGTTAATTATTTTTCCAATTAACTAACAACTAACTAAGTGCAACCTTTGAAACTTTCCTACGGGGCAGGTGATTCAGCTTTGCGCTAGCTAGAGCCTAATTAGACACTGAAGACAATGTAATTAAGCTAGGCTAAAGCGTAGTTCAGTGTAGGATAATTAGCTTAATTTCCGTTACAGAAACCAGGAAGTGCAAAACTGGACGTCATTTTCGAGCCGTTTCGAAAAGGAAAAACTTCATGATTAACGGTTGCCTGAAGTTCAGGGGCTGCTGTGAGCAGAGTTAGCACAAACTGAACTGAACCAGTTGTTGACTCCTGTAACATAAACTTAAACTGGATTACAGTGGTTTAGCCCCAGAAAACTAAAACTAAGGAGGAGCCTAGGTAAACAAGCATCAGGCAGAATAAAAACAAAGCTATCAGCCATCATAGCGGAATTTAGGTACGTATAGGTATTAAACCACTTGTAAATTAATACAGGTAAGAGGTGTTTTCAGTATCTATATCTCAGGTAGCCATGTACATAAGTAGGTAAAAAATGTAGCGTAAACTTTTGAGTCCAAGTATTTTGAGGTGGGCAAAATCCGAAATAACTCTAACCACTCCTATACCAACCATGGACCTTTCCTTGTGGAAAATAAACAAAGGAAGCACAAACTTTCCACAACTGCACGAAACTGTCAAGTTAAAGTGAATTCCATGGAAGGGCCGAAAACAGAACGTCTGACAGCTGACTGAACTTTTCAACTGAACTGAATACGAAACCTTTCAGGAACCGTACTAATTAGACTGTTAAGCATAACTAAACCAACTAAGGTTGTTCCCGAAAAGGCCTTATGTGTAGCGTCAGTTTGGCTGAAAGCCCGTACCGCTACCGCGCTCGGTGTTGGGAATCAAGCAATCCTCGTGCCTAGAAAGCTCAGAAAGGTCAACTGCAAATAGTCCCATGGCCGTTAAGCAGGCACTCACTTTGGTGTCTAGGCCTAGCACTGAACCTTGGGCTTTAAATGTGATCCGGAGCCTATTAGTGGGCCCTTGCCTCTGAGCAGGACCAGGATCGGCTGATTTAGCCCCGGACCCGGTCAACCTCATTTCGGAACAACATTAAAAGCAACCAATAACTGAATGTGACTGGATTGGTAGGGGCGGGCATTTCGTTTTCAAATTACCCAAACAAAATGCAAATGATGAACACAGGTCACTAGAGTTGTGCCGTTAACAAATTTCCCGGGCCGGGCCCGGGCCTGCTGGGAACCGATCGGGCCGGGTCTCGGCCTGGGCCGAGCCCGGCCCGGCCCCGGCCCGATTCAAGGCCCGGTAGGTCCGGTGGGCCCGGCGGCCCGGTGTAGGCCCGGTGAAGGCCCGGCATACAAAAAACTGTGTCAAACAATAGCTAGTGCTATTTATTACAACTTAGACAACTCCTGGAAGGTTAAATTTGACTTTCTTATGCAGAGAATTTGGAAAATAAGGAAACTTGCACAACAAAAATTTGACCGGGCCTCATCGGGTCCGACCGGGTCTTCCAAGGCCCGGTAGGCCCGGCTCGGGCCTCCGCGGCTGACCGGGCCTGGGCCTACCGATCCAACAACCGGGCCTCGGGCCAGCCCGGTGCAGGCCCGGCCTGGAGCCCGAGGCCCGACACCAAGGCCCGGGCACAACTCTACAGGTCACCACCCATTCGTTGTTTAAACTGACGGTACAAACTAGAAATATAACCTCACCCGGTTTGCCAACAGCCTAATCCAAGCAAAAGCCTAGCTAAATCTAATCCAAGCCCTAACAGCTAAGCCTATCAAGTCAAATAATTCGAAAGCTCTTGCATTTATTGGCAAGCATATTATGATAAGCTGTAAAACAAAAACAGAATACGTACATCAAAAACGGGTGGAAACAGACATCTGAAAACAATGATGACAAACCAGCACTTGTAAGATCATAGAAGCAAACTGAAAATGTAAAGCATACAAAATGAGACACTTGATAAAGGTAACAGAACTGAAAAGATTGTATACAAAAATTCCTAATCTTTAGGTTATGCTTTTCCCAATGAAAAATTGCCCCACTATTAACCACGAATACCTACCTATTACATAGCTACAGAGAACAAGCTAGAAAGGCTAATTTCGCCAGAAATCGCTTGACGCTTACGTCTATATATTTGCGTTTAGTATTAGCGGAAATCATATAGCAGCCTGTGGGCGCCTATAAGAGCAAACACCGCAGCCAAATGTTAGCTTAAGCATATCAAACAACGAAAATTCTTGTAGGCGTTAAACTGCTCTAAATAAATGTAATAATACTTTCATAACACACATATTTCTTGACTATGTACACACTGATAGTGTAATAAATTTATTCCATTTTCCTGTTGTAAAACTTAGCCCAAAATGTCGCAAGCTGAAATAATGGGCACGGGGGCGGGCGCTAAGAAAGCTGATAACAAAATAGTTTTGCAATGTTTAAACAAAAAAGGTGTTGCCTAAATGATCAAGTATATATATATATAAAACATTCAGATAAAGATAAGCGCTGATAAGGTTACCCCGCTCGCCCAAAGCAATATACAGTGTATGTTATTAGACATAATAAGCTGTTGCGCAATCATTGCGCAATTCTGCAAAAATTGCAATACACGACTCAGCTACAGACAGACTAAACAGTTGTTGCGAACAGCACGGCTAGAACAGAGACTAGAATACTGAACAAAACTGTGACATACATTATTAGGATAAAGTCAGAATCTAGCACAATAATAACACGTATATTAAACGAATTTTAAAAGTTTCACCAAAAAATAAAACCGCGACAGTTTACTATTTCAAAACAAGGAGATTTTGGTCTCTATATAAAATTCTTTGATTGTTCCCTTACCTAATTCATAATCAGTCATAAATTATTACATTACACTAAAACAGTAAACGTACAGTAAGCCAAAAATATATTTCAAAGCAGGAACAACAACAACAGCAACAACAAAGATTCTGTACAGTGAAATTCAGCCAAAACAGATTATGTAACAGCCTGCAATGATGCTAGAAAATTAGAAAAATAGAGTTCATCTAAAGCTGAAACACACAGAGGTTTGACACAACAAAAAGGACCAAAACTCTACATAGCACAAAACTATTCACAGGGGAAGTATAGTCAGACTCGGGAAAAGACACCACAAGCCATTTTTCACCACTTCGTCGGGTAAAAACACCGATTTTTTATTAATCTGAGGACCTCTGGTGCTAGGGAAGATATCGATTTAATACCTGTATCGATAGAGGGCAGTGCCGGGCACGTACATGCAAAATCCGCTTCGAGATTGGCCAACATTTGTGAAAGTTAGAGGCTTAAGTCGAAAATAGTTTTTCGCTGGTCTGACTATAGAACAACCTATCATACATATACGTATATCTTCCATACAAGAGCTCAACAGAATTCCGTGTTTCCAGGATCCGAAAATATGAAAAATGTCTGCAAACGTCCTTCGCCAATAAGAGAACATCCCCACATTCAAAATTTTGAAAATTTTATCATAAAGTATACATATACGTATATAAAAAGTACGTAATATCTACGTAGTTTATACACGTATGTCAACCATTCTGCATAATATGGGTGGGTGTATCCGAAAATTTATTCCAATTCCATATCCATCAAGAGAATAAAAACAGCAACAAACTCTCATCTTTTGCGTTTCATTGGAATATAATGGAACGGTTGAGGATAGGCAGACGATGGACAAACCAGTTTTCTAATCTTTTCAACATTTTAAAATCAAAAAAACTGCGTGCGTATATATATATATACCAGTTTTTTGACGATAAAATGCAAAAAATCTCTTTGCTACAAACATTGTTTACGAACTTGAAAACTTTAGACTACACACAAGCGCACACAAACGGTACAAGATCTGCCTATCAAACATCACAGAAAACATATAATAGAATCCACATTTTTTATCTACGAACAAATCTAGTCACAATGGAAAGGAACAGCTCAAGAATTCTATGCAAGTACAGCCCAGTTTCAAACAAGCAAAAACAAGCCTTTTCACTGTTCCAAATAGAATACATATGTACTTATGTACGTATCTATGTGCACGGAAACAGCAAGTTTTGATGAAAAACACAGAAACAAAAGTAGTCCCGACTTGAAAGCCGAAACTCCAAAAAAACATTCTTTTACAGAGTGGACGCGAAGTTCACAAAGCTGGAAAATTCGCAGAAAACATTACTAGAAAGAACAACAAAGATTCGGCAACAATTAAGCAGCAAAATGGCAAAAAACGTCGTCAATTAGAATCAAACCGGGTCCGAGGCTCTATAAATGTCGTCAACTTTCAAAATTTGGCAAATTTCCAGAATTCCAGGGCAAAAATTATATAATTGCCAGAAACTAAGAGGCTAGTAGAACCGATATAGATAGAAAAAGCAACCAAACAATGACATTATAGAAAAGTACAAAAACAGTATATCGTATATAAAGTATATGTGCGTAAAGCGAGATACATTGAACGAATACAAACCAAACTTAGCAGCAAGGAATCATATATTGTAGTCACGAAAGAGCAATGGAAAGAAAGGCAAAAGTGCAGCAAATTACAAGTATAAACGCATATGACAATACACCAGTAGAATTTATTAATCGGTATATACGTATATGTACGCAAAATTAGGAAATATAATATGTACACTTTCAACAGTAGTACACTAGAAGGCCGCACCATTGTGCTAAGCAAATTATAACTAGAAATATAAATATAGCAGGCGAACAAAGCAAACCAATTGGCCCCACTGACGATAAATGAAAAACTCGCCATTCAAAAACACAACTTCAAACGACACTTTAATCCAAAGAGACTGTCAGTAAAATCTGGCCAATTAGAAAAGTCAATCCCAAAATATGACAGCAGTATCCTGGCTTTTTCCTACAGGGGGGGGGGCCCAGAAATTCGGTCCCCCCAGTCTTGGGTCGCCCCCCCCCAGGATTCGGGCCTTCCCCCCAGAACTCTAAAATGCCCGGAAAACTAGGGTTTTGAGGGTAAATTTTGAAAATTTGTTCCGGCCTCGCCGGATTTTTACCCATTTTTAAGCATTTTTTAGCTATTTTAAGCTTAAATTTAAGTTAAAAATAGTTAATTTTTTAGCTCAGCAGCAAAAAAATAGCTATTTTTAGGCATTTTTTGAAAAATTTTTCTTCCCCCCCCCCAGAAATCCGAGCCCCCCGAAGACCTGGGGGGGGACCCCCCCCAGAAATTTTTGCCTAGGAAAAAGCCAGGTATCAGGGATGATAGTCGATCTGCGAATACAGCTTCCACACTCAGAAAACCCGAAACATCCACAAAAAAACTCCTACTAACTAACACACAAAACTGGACGACACAAATTACACTTAGCATACACCTCTTAAAGCTGACACAAAGTTGAAGGCATCGTGCCAATGGAGGGCGTCTCCAGGCTCTGCTGAGCATGAAGGGTTGACGCAGAGGTCGCAGAGATTGCCGTCAGCTGTCGAGAGGACGGAGAGTTCAGGCGACCGGACGTAGACCCGGTCGAGACCAGCAGTGGCGTCAGTCCGTCTCCGCCCAGCGACGGGGTCAGTCCGGTCCGGACATTCAGCAGGCCGTTGATTGTCTCATCGTACTGGTAGGTCCCCTGTAGGCCCGTGCTGGGCGTTTCCAGGGCCATGTTGGTCGATGCGGTAAAGTCCAGACGGTTGGGCCGAGACGGAGCACCGCCAGTGGCGCCACCAAAACTGGTCCGCAGAGAGGGTAGGGAGGAAGTGGAGGAGACCACCAACGATGACGGTTTGATTTCGGATGGCGTCAAACCGCCAGCCGCCGTCACAATATAGACATTACCACCACCATTACCACCCACACCATTCATAAGCGTCGCAGGAGACGAGCTGACTCCGCCAGGCGGAACCAACAGATGGTGACTGGGCGCCCCGCTATGAGTCGTGGGGGGCTCCGGACCCACCTCCTCCATAACCATGGGCCCACCAGGGGCCCCCAGACCAGCCATTCCGGCGGCACCCCCACTGCAGACGTCCATTGACGACATCTTCAGACCGCTGAAATCGATGGGGATGTCACAGGTCTTGGAATGAGCCTGAAGGAGGGTGCAGAGTTCGTCACGCTGTTTGTGCAGTTCGGCCAGCCGCCGGCTCAGCATATCCTTTTCACCCTTCAGCTCGGAGACCTCCTGAAACAAATAGCAGAAAAATTAGGTAAATTAAGCAGCCAGACAGAAAATTAGTCAGATTAGACAGACAAATGTGAAGTCAAATTTGTTGAAAGAAAGGTGCGTAAATCGTCTCTGATACTCAGCCACATTTTTCAAAAAACTTGCCAGTCAACTTTTGTTCACAAAACGACATCGCAATTTCCAAAAGTCTTAAAACAGTTCGCTTGAAACCAAGCGTTTCCCTATTCCAGATGGCAGCATAAGTCGTGCACCCTGTTAAGCGAGCCAACCACCACGAGTGTGCAGAATGGCCGAGTGTGGTCATCTTCCGCCTCCAATTCGGTGATTAGTGGTTCGAAACCCGAATCTCACAAAGCTTTCTGTAATCCCCACAAATTTTACACACCTATATAGTACGATTTGAAACGGTCGAGATATGTTCCCGAACAGAGTTCTTTCGTCGCCGAGCTTTAGGTCACATGGCCTGAACGGCTAAAATGTTTTTAGGCCATCATCTATATATAAGAATGACTGAGCAAATATGCTGGGGAGGGGTAAATTTTTGGAGAGGTCGTCAAAACCGCCAGAAACCCCCGTATTTTTTTGATTTTATATATCCGCACCTTTAGCTAAAAATCTGGAGAGGAGAGAAGCAACGGAATCTGAAAATCTGGGGGAGGCCCTGAAATTTGTCGGTTTGATTGGAAGTTTGCCGCCAGAATACTCCACCTCGGCTGGGCCAAGCTCCCAATTGTGACCGAGCCACGCACAAGAAGCCTAACAAATCGGAAATTCTAATATTCAAAAACAGAAAATCACTAACCCGAGTAAGTGTATCAATCTGTTCCATTCGACGAGCTCGACATCGAGCAGCGGCTTCACGATTTCGTCGACGCCTCTGCATCAACTTTTCCCGATCTTCAGGTTCCATCTGAAAAACAGAAATGGAAAAATTAGATTCAAGACGATATTAAGTTTGCTGATCGACCTCTTCTTACACGTATATACACACATACACAGGGTAGATATTTTTACAGGGGAGGGGCGCAAGGGCCCCGAAATTGACCTCCCCCCAGAAATCGCACCCTCCCGGGATTTTTTGGCGGCCCAAATTTTTGTCAAAAATAGGCGAATATTCAAAAAGGTTTCTCCGGAAATTTTTTCGTAAAAATGGCTGTTTTAGCTTAAATCCTGGCATTTTTAAGAACTTTTTACGCATGCCAAAAATACTAATTTTTGGCTCACTTTTCGAAAAAAATCCCTCCGGCACGGGCCCTTCCGGGAAATAACCATAAAAATACCCTGCGCACATAAGCATAGACTACGTATATACAAGACTCATAAGGGCCAAGCATCGCCAAAGATGGACCAAAAACAGCGTAATTTGGAGAAACCACCATTTATTTTTGACTGTAAAAAAAGGTTCGTCCTGTCGTTTAATACCAACCAACAGTCTTAATTTCTCGCCCTGATTAGATGGGAGCAAAGCAACAAACAAGTCTTGCACTCGATTTTTACAATATTAGGAAACCGTTGAGATTTTATGCCCCCATTTCCAAGTACCGACCCCAGCCGGAATTTTTGGAAGTGGTACGCTCTAGCAGTGAAAAGGTGGGGTTCAAGGTAAATTTTGTTCAATTTAAAGCAAGCTTGGTTGCTTGATAAACAGTTTCACCTTTAAAATTGGGGCTTATATATAGATTTGTAGAAACTTTGACTTTGCATTCACCTCCAAAAACCCGCCGGATCTTTCCCATTATCCTTACCAAACTAAAATTTAAAAATTTTGTAAGAATCTTACAATTTGACTGATTGAGTTGAAATTTGGTGGAGGTAGGTAGTTTCGGACCTGCTCGATTTCAAAAACGCAAAATTTTAAAAGTTTCGGTATCGATTTTAGTCTGACCCAAAGGACTCGGTCCCGGAGAACCGAAAAATGTTTTGAAAACATTTTGCTGAAAACTTGCTTACAGGGGCTTTCTGAAGTGCTGATAACGAATGACATCGGTTTTTCGATTCAGCTTTTCGTTAGCTCAGGATATATGCTTACATCTTAAGCTTAAAACTTTAGCTTATTTTAAGCTAACGAAAAGCTGAATCGAAAAGCTGATTTCAGATTCGTGGTCAGCGCCCCAGAAAACCCCTGTCAGCAAGTTGTCAGCAAAATTTTTTCCAAAAATTTTCGGTTCCCCTTGGCCCTTACCAAACTAAAATTTAAAAATTTTGTAAAATTTTGTAAAATTTTAAAATTTGCACTTTTGAAATCAGCAGGTCCGGTAACCTACCTCCACCAAGTTTCAACTCAATTAGTCAAACTGTGCTTCTTCGGTACTTCTTCAGAGCTGTGGGGGGATATAGGGAAAGACCCAACCCGCGAACGGTGGTTGAACCGAGAAACTTAACAAAGGTATATATATTTACGTAATTGTCAAAATTCGTGACCATACCATATCAGAATTCAATCGTGCAGTTCTTCGCATGCCAGATTTTCTTCCAGCGACACCGTTGAGACTGGCTCCTCCTGAAACGTTAACATAATAGAAAGAGTTTGGAGGCGTTCCTCCATTGCTACCACCAGAATCCGCATAGTTGGCCACAGGTGCCATATCCTCAGCGCAATACGTCAGTGATGGCTGAAAATAAGCTTAATTATGTAGAAAAAATTTACAAGCGTAAAAATTGTTAATTTCCAACAAGGTAGACAACATTTACGTTGTGTGATAACCGTTCCCTGTAATTCAAAAAGTTGCAGGGGGTTGTTTTGTTACCGGAATACACAGTCTGAGAAAGCGAAAATATTTTCTTGGTCTGCTCCACTTTCGTTGAAATTTGCAGAGGGCAGGGGGTTATTACCGGAAATCAATCTTTCTGCCAGGTGGCGAGCGACTTACCGAAAGTTCGGGGAAGGGAGGGGGGTGGCGCGGCTAATCGAAAACTCAGGGTAAATAAAACGGATGTCCCAGTTTTTCAAATTGTCAGCAAAAACGAAAAAAAGAACCTTACTGTGGTGCAACAGTCTCCATTTGCAAACCTTATAATTCCAAAAATTATTTATTTATCAAAGTTTCTGGTGCAAATCAACAAATCGATCTGAAACATAGGCGTGGCTGGGCGAAAAAACTAGGGGCGGTGAAGGTTCGGTCGGAGGGGTAGGGCTCCAAAAATGCCAGCCAAAAACCGCCCCAACTTTTCGATTTCTTGTCATTTTTTGCCAAAAATATGGGGGGAGGGGTTAGACAAATCTGAAAATCTGGGGGGGGGGTCGTTAAAATTTGTCATTTTGGTGGGGGTGGTTGCCTCCGCACATCTATATATGATAGAAATGAGTTAATATATTCGCCCATGACAATAGTCAAACATGAACTAAAGCAAGGAGTTCTTACTTCTTGTTGCAAACCGAAACGAAGAACTCTTTAAAATTAAGCAGAATTAAATGAAGATAGGAGAACAGATAAAACAATATGCCGGTTAAATGAAAAAAAAACAGCCAAATATCTGCAACATACAATGACACAAAGAAATTCCGTCACTTACTCTTTTCATTCAAATGAAATCTCTAGACTCAAAACAGTTCGATGAGCTAACAAGTAGGTTCTATCAAGGAACTTCAATTAATTTCCAACAAAAACTTCAAGATAAACTTTTTACGCAACTATTCAGCATGCTCCAAGCAAGCAACTAAAGAATGACTCAGATTTACACACCTTTATAAAAGATTCTTTCCAGCGCACAAATAATGATTCACGAAAACATCACGTGGCTTTGATGTCAAAAACAGTCTGACTCATGGACAGCAGCATGATCTATCTTCAGTATCAAGATTTGTGCTATTGGAACAAAATTCAGCACAACTAAAATTAAAACAAGCAGAACAGGGGCTAAGACCTTGGACATAAATCCCCGTTGCTAGTATCACTGCAGTCGTAATTCACGCTAGAAATATCAAATTAGCTGATACAATATTTTACCTGTAAATTAAAATTTTTAAAAATGCAAAATTTTAAAAATTTAAAAATAGAAATTTTACATGCTGTGTAAAAATAAAGAAACTATCCATTTGGGGAGAAATCAAATTTAATAAAAAATGCAAGATCAAAATTACTAAATATGTGAAGAAATTTTGAAGTAGCTATATTGACTTAGCTTACTTGCCTTACATTTTTGGAAGGGGACACTTTCATCTGAAACGGAGATTTAGGTTGATGGTTGGCGTAGTTTCCTTGTTGGGGGAGCCCCCCCCCCCAATTTTTGACCAATTTTATCCCCTCCCCTGAATTCTTGACATACTCTCACCCAACTTTCGGCTACCCCCCCCCCAGCGATTTTTGGACTCAAAAAGTTAGCTAAATTTGGGCAAAAAATGGTCATTTTTTGGAAAATTTTTCTAAACTTTTGACTTAAAATCGCTTTAAAACAGGCCTTATTTTGAAGGAAAAGGGCTAAATTACCGAAAATTTTGCATTTTTTGGCCATGTTTTGAAATTTCTGAGGTCCGAATTCTGGGGGGCGGGTTGGGGGCAAACTTTCCTTTGAGGGGGGGGGGGGTTGGGGGGGGAGCCCTCCCATGGGTTCCTTTGGGGGGGGGGGGGGTATCCCCCCCCAAAAATTTTTGACCAAATTTACCCCCCCCCCCAGATTTTTTGACTTACCCTCCCCCAACTTTTGGCTACCCCCCCCCCGAACCCCCCCCATCGATTTTTGGACCCAAAAAGTTAGCTAAATTTGGTCCAAAAATGGTCATTTTTTGAAAAATTTTTCTGAAATTTTGACCTAAAATCGCTTTAAAATGGTGCAAAAGCGCCTAAAACGTTAAGAACAAGCCTTATTTTGATGAAAAAAGGGCTAAATTACAGAAAATTTTGCATTTTTTGGCCTTTTTTCGAAATTTCTGAGGTCCGAATTCTGGGGGGTGGGGGGGGTTGGGGGGGGGGGTACCCCCCATCACATTTCGGAGGTCGGCCATGATTTACCCCCCCCCAGACCCAAAGTTCCAGGGAAACTAATCCCTCCCCCCAAAATTTTTGACCAATTTTACCGCCCCCAGAATTTTTGACATACCCTCCCCCAATTTTCGGCTACCCCCCCGAACCCCCCCCCCCAGCGATTTTTGGACCCAAAAAGTCAGCTAAATTTGGCCGAAAAATGGTCATTTTTTGAAAAAATTTTCTAAAATTTTTACTTAAAATCGCTTTAAAAAAACAACGCCTAAAACGTGAAAAAGAGGCCTTATTTTGAAGAAAAAAGGGCTAAATTACAGAAAATTTTGCATTTTTTGGTCGTTTTTCGAAATTTCTAAGGTCCAAATTCTGGGGGGGGGGGGGGGTTCCCCCCATCACATTTCTTGGGTCGACCACCCACCAACCTTCCAAAATTTACCCCCCAGACCAAACATGTGCAGTAGGGAAAGTTCTGGGGGGGGGGGGTGAACGCCGAAAAACCGGATTTTTCCGGTTTTTTACTGGAAAAATCCGGATTCTGGGGGGGGGGGTGAGGGCCCCCGCTGGGGGGATGTGCTCCAGTCTGGGGGGGGGGGGTTGAAACCCCCCCCCCCCCCCAAACCCCTCCCCCCCCCCCCAAGCACACGTATGCCCCAGACCCAAAGTTCCAGGGAAACTATGGTTGGGGGGTAATATGTTTACTCCCATCTCATTTCTTGGATCGACCACCAACCTAACCTTCCAAGATTTACCCCCCCCCCCCGGCCCCGGGACCCAAAATTCCAGGAAAACTA
Organism: Trissonchulus latispiculum; assembly: GCA_030248195.1. Classification (NCBI taxonomy): domain Eukaryota; kingdom Metazoa; phylum Nematoda; class Enoplea; order Enoplida; family Ironidae; genus Trissonchulus; species Trissonchulus latispiculum. Next base: position 2,119 of record JASAND010022736.1, on the reverse strand, counting down.
TGGTGGTTGGAGACCCCCAATTCCCTCATGACCCCCCCCCCCAACGGTCCCCTCCCCCCGCAGATTTTCCATTTCCAGAAATAGTATTTTCTTTCGCTTTTTAATGTCAAAAATCCAACGCTGAGGAGAAGATTTGGACGATGATCCAAATGAGGAGGTGGAGGTGGCCATAAGGTGTACCACCTGTTTGGTTTGGAGGGGGGAGTGGAGTAAAAAGTCCATATACATCTGGCTTTCGGGGTCTGAAAAATCGAAAATTTTTGAAAAAATTGTACCCAAACGGTATATACCAAAATTTTTCAGCAAAGAATGTCGTCCCTTTTTTTGACAAAATCTACTTTCGGCATAAATCTCATCAAAAACTACTCTTACTGCGTTTTAAAACCTATTTTTTGCGTTTTTAACGATTTCAAGCCAATTTTTTCAAAAGTTTTTGAAAAATTGCAAAAATTTTTGCTGAAATTTAGCATTTTTCTTTTGGTTGGACCCATAGGTGTACCTGGGGGGGGGAACCCCTCCCCCCAAATGGAAAAGTGCCGACCCCCACCCTCGAAATTTTGGAGGCAGACCCCACCCCCAAATGGCCAAATCCCAGACCCCACCCACCCAAATGTGCCAGACCCCACCCTCAAAATTTTGAAAATTTTGCCTCAAAATTAGTAAAAATTCGAATTTGTTTGGAAAATTTCGAAATTTTTGCAAAAAATCCAAGATTTTTCGAACAAATGAGCAAAAATGAAGAAATATTTAATTTTTATTTGGAAATAACCCTTTTTAGCACATTTGCGAATTTTCTCTGAATTTACCAAAAAAATTTTTACCCCCCCCCCAAATTCGATTTTTCCTGACCCCACCCCACCTCAAAACGGCTGACCCCACCCACCCTATTTTCGGCTACCCCCTCCCCCAACGTTTTCTCAAGGTACACCTATGGTTGGACCCCATGTTAGGGGGACTGGGGAGGGGGTCTGAGCACGCGTTGGGCGGAGGAGCCCACCCAAATTTGCCAGACCAGACCCCACCAAGGTTTTTTTAGGCCATAGCTTAGGCCATGGCCTAAATTTATGAGTCGATGGCCTAAAGAATTTTGGCCGCTGAGGCCATTTGGCCTAAAAGTTTCGACGAAAACCCAGTTAAATTTTATTGATTTTTAATAGAGATGCACGGGGCCGCCACTACCGGGGCCGGGGCCGGGACCTCATCGTGGCCTGACCACCGGGGCCGGGGGCAGGCCCCGGTGCATCCCTAATTTTTAAGTAAAACAGTAATTTTCTAAAAGCTTTTTCGCGCCTTCGGCGCGAATTCCAGTGCTCGTGCGGTTCCTATTTTTCCTACTTTTTTCCTACTTGAGGCCAAAAATTCCTACTTTTTTCCTTGACTGGTAAATTTTATTATATATTAACTTTAGTTTTCTGCTTAATTTTACGAAAATTTCTCGCCTGCGGCGCGGAATGTTTGATTTTAATGCTTACCTTACTCGCTGAAAAGGTACCCATAGAACATCTTTTATTCTGCAGGCCGTGACATGTGTTTGCGAAACAAGACTGGGCTAGTCTGTTTTGTTCAGAACTGTTCTCCGTTTATTGTTTAACATTGAGTATATATAGCCTCTTGCTAGAATTATGTCTACTTCTTGTTGTGCTGCATGAAGGGCAAGTCTAAAAGAAGAGGGCTACGTATATTGTGCTCAAAATTGCCATAATGCATACACAGTATGCAGGGTATTTTTTTGGATTTTTCCCGGGGGTGCCCGGGCCCGGGGGGGGGGTAGATTTTTTGCAAAAATGAGCCCGAAAATGGTATTTTTTGCGTATTTTGCATGGTGAAACACAAAAAGTTCTCAAAAATGCCAATAACGCTTTGCACCGTCGGGTGATGATCATCAGGGTTGGTTTTTTTCCGGGAAAGATTGCCGGAAAAAAAACTTTTTTTCCGGTTTTTTTCCGTTTTTTTCCATTTTTTTCCTTTTTTTCCGGTCACTCCAAAATTACACAATGTGCTAAAAGTTGCGTTATTTCATATTTTTGCATACACTGAAGCAGTTTTCACGATATTTAGTAGCCCCACAGGGTAATGCGATTACACAAGCGCTTAGAAAGGTTCCAGTATTGATTATAGG
>JASAND010022735.1:0-29349 GCA_030248195.1 Trissonchulus latispiculum | reverse complement strand
AGGGTGGGGGGGTTGTGGGGGGGGGAAGGCCCGAATCCTGGGGGGGGGGGGCGATTAAGGGGGGGGCGCCCCAAGTCTGGGGGGGGGGAACGAGTTTTTGGGGGGGCCCCACCCCCCCCCCCTGTAGGAAAAAGCCAGGGGCGTTTGGGGCTCCCCCTCCCCCCCCCCGTAAAAAATACCCTGTTTGCAGCATGAAGCCGATCTATCGTCATGGCAACTTATCTTGGTTTGCCATGACGTGCCGATCGACGTCAAGTGGCGCTCAATGTGTTAATTAATGGAAACAAACACTCTAATCTTTGATACCGGTAGCCAGTTAGAATCTAAATTCTAAGCGAACTGCCACAGGACGAAACAAACATGTACAAAATTGTTCGGCAAAATCTACAAAATATAGAAAATAAAAGCAGAATGGACTTAGTAATAGAAAATAAAAGGAGAAAAAGAAAGTAATACATGAAACCAAAATGAGCAAAGCAATCATATTACAGCTCAACGCCAAGATCAGAAAACATTATTGAAAAGGAAGCCATGGCTGGAGGCGTGCAGCAAAAGTTTGTTTATGATAGTTTACACATTGCAGAGGAAAATTATTTCGGGGGTCCACGATTTTGGGGTATATATAATTCCCCATATCGCCTTGGCTACGTGCCTGTGGTCATTGGTTTGCTACATTAAATTTGGCCTCCCCGTTTTGTGTGTATAGCTAAAAAAAGCATTTTATCTTCTAAATGTAAGCAGTCGATGGAGTTTTGTTGTAAGCAGCAGCAGTTTTTGTTTGTTACAGAGGAAGGCACTTTCCTGGCCATTGACCTGGGTGGCACAAACCTTCGAGTGCTCAGTATGACGCTTGGTAAGGGGAGGAAGGAGCCGCAGATTGTTCAGAAAAATTTTGCCATTCCTGCTCTGGCTATGACAGGGACTGCTGACCAGGTTTGGCCTTTTTTCTAAGTTACTACACCATTTTCGTATGTGAGTAGTAGACTTTGGACGTGCGTATATACGTAATTATGCAATGTTCTCAGCTTTTAGAGGAATCGAGACAGTTTTGGGTTTAATATTCTCTTTTCCAGATTATGTGTACACGCCTTTCGTCCGACTAACTATTGCTCTTTCTAGGCCTATTTCCGAAAAATCAACAGCTTTGCTTTTGCTTAATTCTGGCTTTATCTTAGCACAAAAACTATTTTTATTTCGCTCACTTTAGGGTCGAGCATACAGATTGAATATTGTAGTCTTGCAGATTGGGGCCTTATTCGATAAACTTCTGCATTTTTGAACAGTGAAAGTGTAAAAAAGGTAAAGATAAAGGTTACCCCTGGAGAAGTCTCCCACCCTTACAGGGTATGGGGGGCCGGTGCTCATCCCCGGTTTCATTGCCCTTGAGCCAGGAGTGCCACCTCGAATGATGACTGCAACCGTGGAGGAGGGGCCAGCTCCTCAAGGCAGATGCCCTACACAGTCTCCTGTTACCTTTCCACGTTCGTGGTACCCATTTACCGACCAATTAAGGATGGATAGCTGGGTTGGTTTTGGTTTGATACTATCGGATCCAAACTCGAACGCCTTAACCACTCGGCTACCACGGCACTGAAAGTGTAGTGAAAGTGTAGGTTCACTAACACACAGAACACTTTACCATTTATTGAGTTGTTAGGTAATCTTTTTACTAAATCTTTTACTGTCCAACCCTATTTTTAGCCAGCAGCCTTTCGCAAGTCCACGGTCGAAAAATATTGAGAATTGAAATGATTGAGAAAGATGTTTTATATTCGGGTCAAACAACCAAATCCACATGTTCAAAATTTTTATTTGGGACCTCAAGATTTGCAGTCCCAACCCCGATCCGGGCCAAAGTGTCCCAGCCCAATGCTGAAGGTCCCCGTGCATGTTTTAATTTAATTTAATTTTTCACGTCTATTAATGTACGTATATATATATATAGGAAGTTTGGCTGTTTCAGCTATTTGATTTTATTGCGGAAAGCGTGATGAATTTTTTGACCACTGCTCAGGAGGAGGGCACTCTGTCGCCGGATATTTTCTCAGCCGGACCTCTCCCTTTGGGATTCACATTTTCCTATCCCTGTGATCAGACCAGTCTAAATTCATCCCGTCTACTGCGATGGACCAAGGGCTTCCATACTTCAGGCGTCATTGGTCAGGATGTTGTGGTCCTGCTTGAACAGGCGATTTCGAAATTTCCCGTATGTACACTGACTTATTATGTTATACGCTTGAGGTCTGGGTTTACTTTAGTGGGCATTTTTGCTATAATTTTTGGGTGTGGGGATTTTTTCTGTAATTGTTTGGTCTCTAAAAATCATTTACTTTTGTACTAAAACTTAATTTTTGATTACTTTTTAATTCTGTGTTTTTTTTTTGCGAAAAAAACTGCGAAATTCCGCACTTTTTTTGAAAATTCCGCAACTTTTTTCGGAGCTCTGCGTAAAGTTCCGCAAAAATTTTTGGCCTTGAGTAGAAATTTTCAGTTGTCTCAGATGAAAATTAAACGTATTTCACATACTTTTTGAAGCAAATTTTCAAAAAATTTCGCGCCTACGGCGCGTACTTCTATGTTTACGTAGACATCTTTTAATCTTAGCCGAGTTTGAATGCATAGTGACAGCTATGCAATGAAGTTCTTTTAGCGATGAAAAATTTGTCAACACATATTTTTTAACAATTTTTGCCTTTTAGCAGTTTGCTTATATTTTAGGATTTTACTGCCCGCCGAAACTAAACTTTTGAGAATTTCCACCAAGGATTTTCCTCTGGTTTACAAAATTTTCTCAGCTTCAGGGGGCTCCGCCCCCAGACCCCCGCGTGTCTCTTCGCTATTAATTTTTATGTATATATGCATATTTATTTATACTTATATACACATGCTTCGGCTTTAGAAAAATAGTTATTTCTTGGTTAATACTATGCCTTAAATGTTAAAAATGTGTTTAAATACACCCAAATTACTAAAATTCATTAGTTATCTTTAAAAAACTAAAAAATAAGAATTTCGCAATTTTTTGCGAAATTCCGCAAAAAATTTTGGAGGACTGCGTAAAAGTTCGCAAAAAGTTTCGACGAAAAAAAAAAACACAGCTTTTTATTTGAGTTATTTTTTAAACAGGTTATTTTTACTGTATTTTCAGCATTTTTAGCCCGTTTTACCCCCTCCCCCACTTTTGGACCTCCCCCCACTCAACCCATCCCCACTTTTTCGCCTAAAAAATAATCCCTGGGTTACAAATTATTGGCTATTGTTAAATTTATGAAGACGTACAGCATAGCAGAGAGAACAGTGTTTCAGGACATTAGTGAGAATGTTGTGACCATTATGAACGAATTCGGAAAATTTTTGAATGTTTGACATCGAAAACACTGATTTTTGAACACCTTTTGGGGGAATGGGGATCGCCAAAATGTGAGTGGGGGCATGCCGAAATATGGCTTGACTGTCTCCGCACTAAAAATGGCAGTATGTAACTCAGAGTTTGAGTAATTCCTTCAGTCTACATTAGTCACTCGTATTTTGTATTGTTATTGTTGTTATAAAGACGCATAGTTGCAAAGCATATACGCAGAGAGAGCCTGTTTCAGGACATTCGTGTGAATGTTGTGGCAATTATGAATGATGCCGTGGGAGCTCTGGTTGCTGCCGGACTCGAAGACAATGACGCTGCTATGAGTGTCATTATAGGTTTGTCGTCAGATATTGTTAGATTGTGCCTTTGACAATTGTGACACTTTAAGTGTCATTTGTGCCTACTAAGGAAGACTTTTAATTGTGAGCTTTAACTTTGTGTTGGATAACCCATATTACTAAAAAGAAAGCCGAAACAGTGTTCTAATTCGTATACGTATTCACACTAATTGCATGGGTCAACTCATTGTCCAAAGTGTCTCGAATAAACCATGACATTTTGCTTATCTTATTTTACATAGCTGTTTTTTGTGTTCTGCAGGGACAGGTTCTAATTGTGGGTTCATGGAGAAAACAGCCAATATAATTAAGCTGGCGGATGGAACCTATGCAAACCGATTTAGTGAGGTGAGTACATAGTCGGGTATACTTTAGTGGGGGACCCCACCTTCCCCCCCCCACTTTTTTGGGCTCCCTCACACACTATATATAAGGTACCCAGCAGTGTTTTTTTTCGCCGACGGCTTATGTGTAACGTTACACACCTCTCCAAAATTTTTTGCTATTTTTCAGAAAAAAGTGTGTAACTCTGGGCTTATTCTAGTGGGGGGGGGGGGTGTGGGGGGCCCCCATAAACACCATTCCCCCCCAAAAATCGCCCCCCCCCCCAAAAAAAAAGTGGGTGCCCCTTTTGGTACCAAATTTTGCCCTGAAAAAATCGCTCAGAAGGCCAAAATGTCTGACATTTTCGGATTCGCCGGAGATGTTTGCTCAATTTTTGCCATTTTCAACACCAAATCTGCTTATTTTTGCTATAAAATCAACTTTTACAGTGCATGCTAGAAAAATAGCGCTACGTTTAGCATATTTTTCGAAAAATTTTCGCACACCCAAAAAAATTCCTTGCCCCTAGCTCCTTTGGGGGGGACCCCCCAATAAGCCCCCCCCCCCCCAAGAAAAAATCCCTAGAATAAGCCCAGTAACTACCTAAAAATTCCTAATTTACGCGCGTTTTGCTTAACACATGTTGTATACAATTTTATAGTTAACAAAATTATTCCGTTAAAAAATTATAAGTAAAATTTTAACATCTTATTTACAGCAATATTTGGAGTTTCACCAAATCAGATCGACAAAATTAAAAATTGAGCAGTTACATCGATGATTTGCATTTATTGGTTTGACTTGATAGAACAAAGGAAAACACCAGTGCACCGAAGGAGCATAGTTTTTCGAAAGGCCTCCTGTAGCATAAAACTTGGCATGGAACCAGTTAAAGTTTGCTTCATAAGCTGAAAAATTTTGGTGTGTACGCGTTTTTAATACAAGAACGAACAAATATAGCAAATATAATATGCACATAACTAATATATACGTACTTAAATAATACCGAAAATAAAATGCAAGACATGGTGCAAAAGGGGGGTCTGGGGGGCGGAGCCCCCCAGAAACGGTAAATATGTGGAAACAAATGAATGAGTATTGGAAAAAGTTCCGACCATTTGGTAAAATTTGTCCAAAATTTTGGTGTAACGTTACACAGTCTCCAAAATTTTTTTGCTATTTTCCAGAAAAAGGTGTGTAATTACACGCGTTTTTGAGCAAAAAAACACTGGTACCCAGAAAATGCCTTCTAAACCCTTGACTTTTAAGCACTTTTGCAGGTACATAAAAAGCAGTCTGTTTTACCGTATTTTTAGCTTATTTTTAGCTTTTTTAAAACATTTTACCTTCGCCCGCTTTTGGACCTCCCCACTTGTGGGGAAGGGGGCACCCCCTCCAGCTCTTTCCACCCCCACTTTTTCGCCTAAAATAAACTCAGTTGTGCACAAGCGTTTTCGAATTTTTTCTGAGGTCTGGGCCTGAGCGTAGCGGAGAAAGTTTATTCAGGTTTTTGTTGCTGAAGAGTCAACCAGTAGTGCACGTATGTTGTATGAAGCAACACATGCTCAAAATGCGTTGATGGTCGCTAAAAATAAACATTTCGAGAAAATCCATTTATTTAGAAATTTACAATGTACTCTGTGCTGTTTTGTATACGTTTTGACCTGGATCACAATGTGGATTTGACGTCGATTTATTTTGTAATTGTGTGGAATGAGATTATTTTAGATTTTAGATTATTTTAGAAAGCTTTTCTTGTAAATAATAGAAAATAATATAAACCTTTCAGATGATTATTGACACTGAATGGGGTGGTTTTGGTGATCGTGATGAAATTGATTACATCTATACAGACTACGATCGTGTGATTGATGAAGGCTCTAACCACCCACACCAATACTGGTTTGTTCAAGCTTTAATTATTTCAAAACATTGTTTCTAAAAGAGTTTGATGCTGTAAAGTTTTCAGCCGTACATTCAATTTATATGGACATAGCGCAGTGTTTAAAACCGGAATCGTGCTTTCCCTGGTTGGTGTCGTGTCACTGGAGGTTTAGAATACACGATAATAAACGAAAGAAAAAAGAATGTCACTACACCACCTCCGACCCGAAAAATTAGGGCCTGAGGTGGGGATCGAACCCACAACCTTTGGCTAACTAGGCCAACGTTCTACCGATTGAGCCACCCAAGCACAATCGAACCAAGCTTAAGTTAGAATTCGTTCCCAAACTGCAGTGACACGTTTTAGAATAGGCATATAGCAAGCTTAACAAAAAACTCGAAATTTTAACAAAAAATTCACCCCACCCTGACTCACAGGAAAGTCGCAGAGACCCAATTTTTTGCATGGTGATAGCCTCACATCTCGACATTACAGCCTGTGAGTTTGAGCCCCTAGGACCTCTCCATGCGTTCAGGGCAGACCTTTAAGTGAGGGTACCCAAAAGTGACCTCAAAAACGTTCATGACCGAAGTTCGAATTTCGGCTGCTATTTACGAAGGGAAAACCCTAGGCAACCCATATTGTGCATGTGACATGTTTTGACTGTGGGCTATCGATACATATATAGAAGTTCCCAGTCGGACCTCTGAGCCGTCCTGGGGTGGGTGATTTTTTTTGTTAAAGTTTTAACAAATAAAAAATCATTTTTATGTTTCGTTACTGAAGCCAGAACAGCAGCTAGAGCAAAACTAGCGTCAAAATCGATCTCAGCGACCCCGAAAACCCTTATATACGTTGTTTTTGAGGTTGCCTGACACTTCTGGGACTCCACAACCTGGTGACCAGCCGGGCCTGGACCGTCCGACGGTAAACGTGATCCCAGAAGTCAGTATTAGCCCATAGTTACCTAAAATCTAATGCTAGATTTGAATTCAGCGCCTTCGAAAACCCCCTAGGACATGTTTATAGCCACTTCGAACTGTCCAGTTGGTACCTGGAGGGTCCGGACGGGTCCGGCAGGGGTCTCGTGACCGTGGGTCATACCCCAGCAACATACGAAGTTCTGAGTTTCTCTGCCAAAATGCCTGAAAATAGGTTATAATCACTCACAAACACGAAAAAACAACGTTTTAGCCTTTAAAACGGCACTTTAGAGCCACCAGACTTCATACTGGACGCTGTCGGGGGCCATTAGTGACCACTAAGACTTCGGCGGGGTCAGTTGTCTTCGTTGGAGCACTAGGTTTGGGGTTCGAAATACGTTATTTAGTGCGCTCTATCCAAAACTGATGAGAAAAAGTTGCTAGCTGCTCTCTGGGATCCGATCCGCCACTGATTTTTTTGTTAACGGGTGATTTTTTTGTTAAAACTTTAACAAAAAAATCACACATTTTCGTCTACTGCTAGTTACTGGTAGGCCGTAGAGAAACGAAACTGGGGTGGTTTCAAAGCTTAGCCCAAGACCTATCCATGGGTCCTCAATGTAATCGATTTGGTTTAGTTTTGCGAAAGTTCCAGTCAAAAAACCGAATTTTGATTTTTTTGTTAAGCTTGCTATAGCCCTGCCAAAGACACACACCCCGCGAGACAAGCTCAACCTGACAGGTGGTGCACGATGGCTGTAGAAGAATACACGACAATGGACGAAAGAAAGAAGGATGTTACTACAGCACCTCCGACCCGAAAAATTCGGGTCTGAGGTGGGGATCGAACCTACAACCTTTGGCTAACTAGGCCAATGCTCTATCGATTGAGCCACCCAGGCACAATCGAACCAAGCTTAAGTTTAAATTCGTTCCCAAACTGCAGTGACACGTTTCTGAATAGGCATATAGCCCTGCCAAAGACACACACCCCGCGAAACAAGCTCAAGCTGACAGGTGGTGCACGATGGCTGTAGAAGAATACACGATAATAAACGAAAGAAAGATGGATGCCACTACAGCACCTCCGACCCGAAAAATTCGGGTCTGAGGTGGGGATCGAACCCACAACCTTTGGCTAACTATGCCAACGCTCCACCGATGAGTCATCCAGGCACAATCGAACCAAGCCGATCAGACTGAATTTTGTATCCAAAGAGACTGGGAAAGAAATAAAGAGACGAAGAAACCGGGAAAGAAAAAAGAACGCTACACCGCTACATCCTTGATGTGAAGAGACATCAACTGGATCTGCTATGCTTTTAGGTTATTCTTGTACGCGAAAGGTTGTACAGTTTTAGAAATGCCTTGATCGTTGCCTTCACTGATGCCAGGGCTCCCTAGTAGTGTTGTTCACTGTCCTCCAGAGGCAAATTTAGGGGCAGAGGGTGGCTCCCCCGAAACCAGATGTATAGACACATTTTATTCGTGTGAAAAGGGGGAAATTTTGAACATTTTCACACCTTGGGAGCAAAATTTACTAGCTTTTTATTTAATTTACGTTTCAGCTTTTTGAACCTTTCGTAACAGTTTTTTACATTTTCAGATATTTTTTTACATTTTTAGATATTTTTTAACTGCTGGAAGGGTTCACTCCCTGAACCTAGAAATTTTTTAGATCCTTCCTTGCAAAAGCATTATGTTCACCCACCACTGCCTCTCCCTTCAGTGCCTTAAGGTGCTGGTTTGGGTATTTGCAGCAAACTTTGAAAGACTGTAATTTGCTCAATTCTTGGAATTCAACGATAATAAGTTTTTATATCATTCTAAAGCTTAGAATGTGCTTGTTACTACAGGTAGGTGTAGGGTATACCTGTCTCATTTCAACTCTTCGACTTGAACATGCGATAACAAAAAACAATTTTTGAACATGGATTTTTCGGAATGTGGGAAAGCTAAAGCAAAGCGACCAGTTTAGACTTCAAAGAAACCTCTTCCCAAAGGCTATTTTTTCTAAAATCTTTTATTGATCACGTAAGCTCAAGATTTTGAGAAAAATGTACATTTTGTCTGATTTTCTTCAAAATTTTCAAGTTTGCATGCTTATTTCTCTCGAACGGGAAAACAAAACGCGAAACTATGAAGAATATCCCTCAGCAATTGTCCCAAAAATGCGTGTCTAAAACCGTTTTCTAATTGGTTGCATGAGTTGAAAGAAATCCGTGCTCAAAACAATCTGTTGCGGTTTTCAAAATTTCACATTTTCTTTTCTGTGCGTAGGCACAGATGCCGCAGAGAGCTCTCCGCTGGCATAACATGTGCTTTAGGACTTCAAATGTGGGCAATACTTGACCGACGGACCAGCTCTGTTGAAACTGTCGAAATCTTGCAACATTTGATTTTTTGAAAAAATGGCCAGTTTTGGACCTCGAAAATCAATTTTGCTTCTATCTCTTCAAGTCGGAGTCGAAGAATACTCTCAAGAGCAAAGCTGTAGGTTTTGGTGAGACGATTCGAATGATTATGAGTTCGTCCGCGTAGGGTATCCACAGTGCAAGTTATGGCGGATTAAAGCAAATTTCTCCAAAACTCAAACTTCTTTTCTAAAATCTTTTCTAGGCTAAATGATGTAATTGTAACAAATTTGAATGAATTTCAACGACAATTGCGCTTTTAAAGCCCAAAAATATACGAACCCAAACCAGCACCTTAAATCAATATGAAGAGTTTGGTACCTCGATTACTGTTTCTAATAGCTAACAAATATTGTTGATTTCAGTTTTGATAAATTTGGCCGGTATCGGCATCTTGGCGAGATTGTTCCAATCTGGTTTTCCGAGATTTGATTTCCCCGTTCGAGAGAGCTTAAGCATGCAACCCTGAAAATTTTGAAGAAAAATCAGACAAAATGTACATTTTTCTCAAAATCTTGAGCGCATGTGATCAATAAAAGATTTTAAAAATAGCTTCTTGTAAGAGGTTTCTTTGAAGTCTAAACTGGTCGCTTTGCTTGGCTTTCCCACATTCCGAAAAATCCATGTTCAAAATTGTTTTTTGTTATCGCATGGTTCAAGTCGAAGAGTTGAAATGGAGAGCAGCGGCATACCCCAAGACCTACCCGTAGTAACAAGCACATTCAAGCTTGAATGATATAAAAACTATTATCGTTGAATTCCAAGAATTGAGTTAAATACAGTCTTTCAGTTTGCTGCAAATACCTAAACCAGCACCTTAAGGCACTGAAGGGAGAGGCAGTGGTGGGGTGGAACATAACGCTTTTGCAAGGAAGGATCTAAAAAATTTCTAGGTTCAGGAGGAACCCTTCCAGCAGTTAAAAAATATCTAAAAATGTAAAAAAATATCTGAAAAATGTAAAACTGTTACGAAAGGTCCAAAAAGCTAGAAAACGTAAACTCAAAAAAAGCTAGTAAATTTTGCTCCCAAGGTGTGAAAATGTTCAAAATTTCCCCCTTTCTCACACGAATAAAATGTGTCTATACATCTGGTTTCGGGGAGCCACCCTCGGCTCCTAAATTTGCCTCTTGGAGGACAGTGGAACAACACTACTAGGAGCCCTGGCATCAGTGAAGGCAACGATCAAGGCATTTCTAAACTGTACAACCTTTCACGTAAAAGAATAACCTAAAAGATAGCAGATCCAGTTGATGTCTCTTCACATCAAGGATGTAGCGGGGTAGCGTTCTTTTTTCTTTCCCGGTTTCTTTCGTCTCTTTTTATTTCTTTCCCAGTCCTTGGATACAAAATTCAGTCTGATCGGCTTGGTTCGATTGTGCCTGGATGACTCATCGGTGAAGACGTTGGCATAGTTAGTCAAAGGTTGTGGGTTCGATCCCCACTGGAGAGCCGAATTTTTCGGGTCGGAGGTGCTGTAGTGGCATCCATCTTTTTCTTTTCGTTTATTATCGTGTATTCTTCTACAGCTATCGTGCACCACCTGTCAGCTTGAGCTTGTTTCGCGGGGTGTGTGTCTTTGGAGGGCTATATGACCTATTCAGAAACGTGTCACTGCAGGTTTGGGAACGAATTTAAACTTAGGCTTGGTTCGGTTGTGCACCGGTGGCTCAATCGAAAGAGTATTGGCCTAGTTAGCCAAAGGTTGTAGGTTCGATCCCCACCTCAGACCCGAATTTTCGGGTCGGAGGTGCTGTAGTAACATCCTTCTTTCTTTCGTCCATTAGTAGTGTATTTATCTTTAGCCATCAGCATTTACCACTCCGGGTAGAGCTTCATCTCATGGGGTGTGTGTCTTTGGCAGGGCTATAGCAAGCTTAACAAAAAATCAAAATTCGGTTTTTTGACTGGAACTTTCGCAAAACTAAACCAAATCGATTACATTGGGGACCCATGGATAGGTCTTAGGGCTAAGCTTTGAAACCACACCAGTTTCGTTTCTCTAAGGCCTACCAGTAACTAGTAGTGGGAAAAATGTGTGATTTTTTTGTTAAAGTTTTAACAAAAAAATCACTACGTTAACAAAAAAATTAGTGGCGGATCGGATCCCAGAGAGCAGCTAGCAACTTTTTCTCATCAGTTTTGGATAGAGCGCACTAAATAACGTATTTCGAACCCTAAACCTAGTGCTCCAACGAAGACAACTGATCCCCGCCGGAAGTCTTAGTGGTGTCACTAATGGCCCCCTGACAGCGTCCGAGTATGAAGTCTGGTGAGTTCCAAAGTGCAGTTTTAGAGGCTAAAACGTTGTTTTATAGTGTTTGTGAGTGATTATAACCTATTTTTCAGGCATTTTGGCAGAGAAACTCGAGAACTTCGTATGTTGCAGGGGGTAGGACCCACGGTCACGGGAGCCTGCCGGACCCGTCCGGACCCTCCAGGTATCAACTCGGACAGTTCGAAGTGGCTATAAACATGTCTTAGGGGGTTTTCGAAGGCGCTGAATTCAAATCTAGCATTAGATTTTAGGTAACTATGGGCTAACACTGACTTCTGGGATCACGTTTTTACCTGTCGGACGGTCATGCCCGGCTGGTCACCAGGTTGTGGAGTCCCAGAAGTGTCATGGCAACCTCAAAAACAACGTATATAAGGAGTTTTCGGGGGTCGCTGAGATCGATTTTGACGCTAGTTTTGCTCTACGCTGCTGTTCTGGCTTCAGTAACAGAAACATAAAAATGATTTTTTATTTGTTTAAAACTTTCAACAAAAAAAATCACCCACCCCAGGACGGCTCAGAGGTCCGACACGGAACCTCTATATATGTATCGATAGCCTATCGGCACGTCACATGCACAATATGGGTTGCCTAGGGGTTTCCTTTACGAGGCCTAGCAGCCGAAAATTGAACTTCGGTCATGAACGTTTTTCGAGGTCACGTTTGGGTACCCTCGCCCAAAGGTCTGCCCTGAACGTATTGGAGAGGTCCTGGGGCTCAAACTCACAGGCTGTGATTTGTCGAGATGGGAGGCTGTCTCCATGTAAAAAATTGGGTCTCTGCGACTTTCATGTGAGTCAGGGTGGGGGGTAGAATTTTTTGTTAAAATTTCGAGTTTTTTGTTAAGCTTGCCGCCTGCGCTATTCTAAAACGTGTCACTGCATTTTGGGAACGAATCTAACTTAAGCTTGGTTCGATTGTGCTTGGGTGGCTCAATCGGTAGAACGTTGGCCTAGTTAGCCAAAGGTTGTGGGTTCGATTCCCACCTCAGGCCCTAATTTTTCGGGTCGGAGGTGGTGTAGTGACATTCTTTTTCTTTTCGTTTATTATCGTGTATTCTAAACCTCCAGTGACACGACACCAACCAGGGAAAGCACGATTCCGGTTTTAAACACTGCGCTATGTCCATATAAATTGAATGTACGGCTGAAATCCTTTACAGCATCAAACTCTTTTAGAAACAATGTTTTGAAATAATTAAAGCTTGAACAAACCAGTATTGGTGTGGGTGGTTAGAGCCTTCATCAATCACACGATCGTAGTCTGTATAGATGTAATCAATTTCATCACGATCACCAAAACCACCCCATTCAGTGTCAATAATCATCTGAAAGGTTTATATTATTTTCTATTATTTACAAGAAAAGCTTTCTAAAATAATCTAAAATCTAAAATAATCTCATTCCACACAATTAAGTAGTTAGTTAGGGAAATCGTAAATTAGGGTTCTGACATAGGCACACTCCAGAGTCGTTGCAATCTTTGTAGTATTTGGAATTGGTTTGTCGGGAATCATACTCCACTGAGTATATTCTCTACTAATTTATTCCTGCGTTTAAATTGTTTGTTCAGAGGTTAGTTTAATTTCGTAAAATACAAATTTCTACACTTGAATTTCCCTTCTATTTTTGTAGTTTCTGTTTGCTTTGAAACTGTTCCTGTAATTTTCCAGGGGTCTCCCCTTTACTGTCCTTTTATAAAAGTAAATGCGGTCTCTGTTTTTAAAACCGTCTATTTTTGGTAGGTTAGGTTTTCGCATTAGAATTGTGTATTCGGTAGTTAGGACTTTTTATGAATTGGACAGGTATAGGTTGGGTAGTGTTTAAGTGTGTACGTTTCAGCAAATTTATACCATTATTATTTATTTGAGTCTTTGCTCCTCATTGGTGGCTCGAGTCCGTTCGTAAGGTTCCACTTAGGAATTTCTTGCTGGCGAGGTTCGTCTAAGTCGTCCTGGAACAGACATCTTCTCCAGGTTTTCGTTTTCTTGTGCACAGTTTCCCACTCGTACAGTTTGGTTGGCCAGCCACCTTCCAACTTTGCAGATGTATCTGGTTTGAAGAAAAGCGGAAAACGTTTTCTGCGGTTTGGTGCACTCCGTCCCGGACTGGATACAATTAATGTCCGTTTTAGCACAATGAATGATTAGGCGGCTACTTTCATTTACTTTGACAAAACAACAAATATGCGGTCCATTTCCGGTTCTGAGTTGCTGCTCCTAATCCGTGTTCGTTCCTGTTCTTATTCCTAGAATCAGATTCCATTTCATTCATATTCCTATTCCTGTTCCAGGCTTTGCACGCTACGTCAAAGTGTCAAAATGTTTGGAATATCATCAAAAAAGGAGGATCTTTATTTTGCTTGTTAAGTTTTCAAAAAGTCTAAGGCACTTGTTTGCTACACATTTTTAGGATTGTTTCAGGATATTTCGCACAAAGAGAAGTTAACAATAACATGGAACACCAGAAAAAATGAAGATTATAGTTTTTTATGTTGTTTTCTGCACGACCAGAAATGCAATTTTGCGGGTATCACTTGACTGCGGGCCGTGGGTCGGGGCGGGTAGCACAACTCCGGCCCGCGACCAACTTTGATTAACTATTCCCCCCAAATTGAAAACTGTAAACTATCTAGCAGACTGGTGGATCCAGGATTTTGTGACAGGGGTGAATCCCCACTGAGAAAAGTTTTTTTACCTGGGGGTCGGGTGGTGGAGCCCTCCAGAAGCCGAAGAAATTTTTTGTTTGTGCAATAAAGTCGGTTTTCAAATCGTTAATTCTTTCCATTTCAAAGAACCGCAGAATTTTTTAACCTTTTTTGCATTTTTAGGCAAAAATGGACTTTTTCTACGAAAATTTTTCTAGCTTTTTCTTCAAATACACGATGAATATGCTGCTAAAAACAAGAAAATTCGAGCCGACGGCGCGAAATTGTTTTTGTCCTTTTTTCCTATTTTTCTCCTTAATTTTTTCCTACCTTCGAATCGCGATGGGGGGGGACGGTCCTGGATCCGCCCCTGATCTAGCATTAAAGTAAGCGCAAGTGTAGTATACAGAAACGGCACAGACACGAGATGATCCTGATCAATTTTTAACCAAAAACTGGACTTTAAATATAAACTTTAAATACTATTGAATTCAAAATTTTTTAAAGTTTCACAGTATTTAATGTTTTCATGAATACATACATGCTAACACATACTATTAGTAGTATTAGTAGTATAAATATGTATGCATCAACATAAAATATAAACATGCATATGTTTTTGTGTAGATTCGGAACGCATATGCACTGCATATGTCTGCGTTATTGGATATACCTAGTAGCATTAGGGCAGTATAAGCAACATACTTTTTAATTAAAATGCGCACTACTTTCTAAATGGCTATACCTGTTGACAATTAGCACAAGAGATACTATGCTATTAAGAACATAAAACAATTCTATTTAAAACTTCTTAAGTGCTTGTTTGGTTTTAAGTAGAATAGCAGGCGTGGATACTAGGGTATTAAAAACTGATGACTATTCTAATAAGGATTCGCTATTGTTTCCATTGACTACTGTTAATTTTAATTAAAGTTCAGTTTTCAAAACATTGAGTCTTATTAAATTTCGCACTACTAGAAAAAGTGATCGAATAAGTCTCATTAAAATGTTTTAGGTTACCCAGCTATTTTAATTATTTGAGTCCATTTTGCTGCCAGTTTTAAGTTGACGGACCCATAATTGCGATTTCACATTCAAATGTTAGAGTTAGTTCGAACTATAAAATTTATTTTTGAATTGTGCGTTTCAAATCAAGATTCAGCTAAGGGATGCTGAATTCGGACTGCGTAACCGAATAGTTTACTTTCTGATCGACGTTTCCAAAAATAATTAGCAAGGTTCTCACAAGTCCACTGTCTACGAAAAGGAAATCCGTCGAAGTATGTTTGCTTATATATTATTATTTCTGCTTTATTTATTTTTGTTTGGCTTGTTTTGTCTTAAGTTGATGTAAAAGTGGAGCTAGTTTGTTGAACCTGTCTCGAATTCTGTTGCCGTGAAATAAAGTACGCACCAAGTGTATGGCTCTTTAGTGTACTAGGTAAAGCGTCTGTTATAAATTATTTTGTAAGCCGTTCATGCTGTCCATATTAAGCATGAGAATGGATCTTAATATCAGCGAAAATTAATAAGTCCCTCTGATATTAATTAGCAATAGCCTTATTCGAGAAGTCAGCAGACTTTTAGGTGGAGCCGTCTCAATTTTGAATTAGCTTGTGTTTTCAGTACTTGGCGAATAATACAGAGCACTAATAAGTGATGCCTATCGGTAACGGCAGTATTCAATGGACAAATAATCTCATTTCATGGAGACATAAAATCTATTTCTGCTTTGTCGATACAATAATTTTGATCAGTTTACCATTATACGTCGTTGTATGGTACACAATTTCGCGATACAGAAATTCAACGTTCAGGAATGCATTTTATATTCTTGCTCTAAGTTTAGGCATTTGTGACATGCTCCTGCTTCTTTTTCATATTTGTTATAAGACGACTGCTGCATTTGTCGGCGAAGACAATATTGCGGATATTTGTAGAATAATATTTGGGCTAGTGTATATGTGGCTCGCTTGGTGTGACAATTTGCATGTTCTGTCCATATGTCTCAATCGGCTTATCGCTGTGATAACACTAACTGCTTATACTAAATACTTTACTAATGTCAGAACGATTGCCCTCATAGGAACAATCTTAGTTATATCGACAGGACAGGTAGTATTCCTGACTTCTGCAGGATGTTCGCTTGGCATGCCATACGGTATGATGTTTCGCATTATGTGTCCAAACACTTTGCTGGCCGAACGGGTCCTTCTTTATTACCAAATTAGTTCGACTATAGTGTACACTGGTGTACCTTGCATATACACTATAATACTTGTATATATTAAAAAAGCAACAAATGGTAATCAGCATGAAAATTTATTGGCCGTGCAATTTGGCATTATTGCTCTAGCCAACTTCACACTGTTCATCACTTACTGGATTTCGGAAGAATTGCTAGAGGAGGAATTCATCACGACAGCTTTGGCGGACATTGTCGTGGGCACATCTGCAGTGCTGAATTATAGTTTGAATCCATTCATTTATGCCGTCTTCAGTAGCGACGTTAGGGGAAAACTACTGTATATAGTTCCCAACTTTATTGTGAAATCAAATAGAGTAAGTGCCATGTCGCATTAAGTGACTGGACGTTCGATTACTATTGCAGTGCTACATATGGGACATTTCAATGTCTTTGTTAAGTTGCGTTATCTCACTGTAGCTGTTTTAATGCTCCATTTTGTTGGATGTGCAATACGCACACCGTGTGGAATAGTTTATCAGATAATGTCAGAACGATTGCCCTCATAGGAACAATCTTAGTTATATCGACAGGACAGGTAGTATTCCTGACTTCTGCAGGATGTTCGCTTGGCATGCCATACGGTATGATGTTTCGCATTATGTGTCCAAACACTTTGCTGGCCGAACGGGTCCTTCTTTATTACCAAATTAGTTCGACTATAGTGTACACTGGTGTACCTTGCATATACACTATAATACTTGTATATATTAAAAAAGCAACAAATGGTAATCAGCATGAAAATTTATTGGCCGTGCAATTTGGCATTATTGCTCTAGCCAACTTCACACTGTTCATCACTTACTGGATTTCGGAAGAATTGCTAGAGGAGGAATTCATCACGACAGCTTTGGCGGACATTGTCGTGGGCACATCTGCAGTGCTGAATTATAGTTTGAATCCATTCATTTATGCCGTCTTCAGTAGCGACGTTAGGGGAAAACTACTGTATATAGTTCCCAACTTTATTGTGAAATCAAATAGAGTAAGTGCCATGTCGCATTAAGTGACTGGACGTTCGATTACTATTGCAGTGCTACATATGGGACATTTCAATGTCTTTGTTAAGTTGCGTTATCTCACTGTAGCTGTTTTAATGCTCCATTTTGTTGGATGTGCAATACGCACACCGTGTGGAATAGTTTATCAGATAATGTGTCCAACACGTTTGGTTGACCAAAGGTCTATCCTTTATTATAAAATTAGCACCATAACCTTCCAGTAGTGTTGCCATGATATATGTAATAAAGTGGGTTATAGTCTGAGGGTTAAGTCACTTTAGAGCACTGGTTCCAATCTCTTTACGGTTTCCCAGGGAGTTTGTGCCTCCAATCCATAGGATAGCCTAGCTATTACAATAAATCCTGCTCAGACTTGACGTGATACTAAACTCAATACCGCTGCCTCTTCTTCGGGTTCAAGAAAGGACTGTTTAATAGATTATTCTCAGATGCTATAGCCAATCTAGTTAACAACTTTCCATTTAATAATGTACGATAGCGTCTACGGGCATCCGCTCATGATACTATAAGATTACGACTCGATCTAGACAGTATTTCCCCAGGGTAGACAAGACTAATGACTAGATGTTCTATTGAATTCACAGGTTAACTTCACAAAACTTCTACCTCAATAGTTTACACCTTCAAATAACCACATTCAATCAGATTAACGCACGATTAAGATATAGTCACAACCCCAAAGCCACAAGTACACAACACAAGGTTTCGGGAATAACAACCCAACTAAGCAAAGTCGCTTGGATCTCAACTCTAAACTCTTGAAATATATTAAACTTTGTCACAAAGCTCACAAATAGCTCCACTTACGCTTACCAAAATTCACAAGTGATCAGGACTGGTCCGAACTATTGAATAGGGTCAGCGAAATACAGTAAAGGTAGCTTCAGGGCTAATATAAAGCTTTACTTTCAGAAAACGACGGACAGGTCTGGTGCGCTCAAAAACTATGCTTTCACAAGACTACAAAACCACGCTCACACTGAGCTGTACTAAAGAACAATATAAAAATCGTACGACTGTACTCCACAGAGTCCGCCCCAGACTGACTGCCTGGCAAAAACAAAATCGGACGTTGTGTTCAATGGCCCAGCTCATTGTTCATTCCTGTTCATTGTCCTGAGCGAATCTGTCATTCAAGATTTGCGGTGTGTGTTGGAAATCTTTACCTGGAGCAGACTTAATTTTTCATAATTGAAAAAATTGCTTTGTTACCGTCTTTAGAGATTTCTAATAGGTTCCTAAGAGGCTTGCTCGGGGATGAAAAACTCCCCAGGCAAGTAGTGCATCTATCAAAAGATATTGAGTACACAAACCAAACAAGATTCCGCGGATGGGGCGCATCAAAATTATGCTTGCTTTATTCCACGGGATATCTTTGAGGCAAAAACTAGCCAGCTGCATTCCAACCAATCCAGCTCGATACCGTGGAATTTGTTTAAAGCTAAGTCTCGGCAGCAGGTTTCCAGCTATTCCAGCGTAAAATAATTTTAAGGCTAAGCCCAGTCAAAGAAACACTTAAGCGGAAATCGCTTAAACGTTGGTTCAATTAAGTTTAACACGTACCTGCCTAACCCAGTCCAAGCCATATTTAAGCTTAATTACAAAATTACGTAGCTAAATCCAGCAAAAAGTTTACGTGCCTTATCCCAGTCAGCAGAATTCCATCCACTAAACTGAAATTTGGTTTTAACAGAAACTGGACAGCGCAATTCCAACCATGCCAGCTCAATTTCGTGGAATCATTTTGTGGCAAAACCTAGCTAGAACGAATCAGCGGAATCTTGCTAGGGGTGTGTGCTCAATATCTTTTGATAGACGCATAGTTTGTCAAGCATTTTAGTCAGACAATTAATCCAATCCAGGCAATAAGCAAACAAACAAACAATTAATTGGTTTTAAGTCAATAAATTCCTTTATTTCATTCACTTGCGCCAGTCAGAAAACTTCACTCCATTGAATATTGACAGAGGTTCACAGAACTACTATCCACGGACAAAAACAGACAAAACTAATGCTACCCATCACATATATACCATAATTTATGTAAACGTTAAGAAAACAACTTGTACCTGTCAGCCAAAAAAGTGGCTGGCGATTCAGTTTTGCGTTAAGCTTTCGTTAACTTTGCCGTATTCATTTCTTACTAGATCTCGGAAGAGTTGCTACAGAAAATGCTTATCAGAACCATCATGGCTGACTTTTTTGTTGGGACATCTTCAGTACTGTAGAATTATGACGTGAATACGATCATCTTTGCTTGTTTCAGCAGCGACGTTTGCGTAAAGCTTACATTTGCAGTATTCAAGTCGCTTGTAAAGTCAGACAACGTATTTACCGTATCATACAAATGATATGAATTCCCAAAAGAAAAAAAACATGTCTACTTGTAGTTCAACGCGGTGTAGTAGGCATGTTATATGACCAATAGCATCACTTGTTCAATTAAAGTCGAAAGTAATACTTTCATGGAGGTGACTAAAACCAGGATTAGGATCAGGATCAGGATCCATTTCAGGATCAGGATCAGGATCGGGTGACTATAAACAGGAGCCATTTCAGGATTGACTCAAAGCTTCAGGATCGGGTTAGTAGTGGATCCTGATTTCAGGATCGTGTGTCTAAAAACAGGATCCATTTCAGGATCGGCTTGTAACTTCAGGATCAGCTTCAGGATCGGCTTATAAGTTCAGGATCAGTTTCAGGATCGGCATAGAACTTCAGGATCCGATCCGACACAGGGGCGGATCCTGAGTTCAGGATCCGGTGTCTAAAAACGGGATCCATTTCAGGATCGGCTTCAGGATCGGCTTGTAACTTCAGGATCAGCTTCAGGATCGGCTTGCAACTTCAGGACCAGCTTCAGGATCGGATTGTAACTTCAAGATCCGACACAGGGGTGGATCGTGAGTTCAGGATCGAGTGCCTAATAACAGGTTCAGCTTCAGGATCGGCTTGTAACTTCAGGATCAGCTTCAGGATCGGATTGTAACTTCAGGATCGGGCTTAGGCAGGATTCGAATCCTAAGCTTAGTTTATTTTCTGAGTTAATTAATCTCGAAATAGCCCGAATTTGAAAGTGGCAAGGAGACTTGGAACAGTCAAACAAAAATCAGTCAAACAAAAATCAGTCAAACAAAAATCAGTCAAACAAAAGGTTTCAAAAAGTAGTAAACATAGGAAGCGAAGTACTCTGACCAGTCTTGAGTAGGATCAAGGTAAGCGAACCTGGTTGTAGCGGATCTGATTCCATCGTAGTAGAACAAGTTGTGTAGTTGTGAACAAGGGCAGGGTAGCTAGACTAGAATGTGATTCGGTTTAGCTGAAATTAAGTTAGTTCTTATGTCGTCGTTCCAAATCTCCTTGCCACTTTCAGATTCGGGCTATTTCGAGATTAATTAACTCAGAAAGTAAACTAAGCTTAGGGTCTAGAATCCTGCCTAAGCCCGATGCTGAAGTTACAAGCCGATCCTGAAATGGGTTCTGTTTTTAGACACCCGATCCTGAACTCAGGATCCACCCCTAAGTCGAATCCTGAACTTATAAGCCGATCCTGAAGCTGATCCTGAAGTTACAAGCCGATCCTGAAATGGATCCTGTTTTTAGACACCCGATCCTGAAATCAGGATCCACTACTAACCCGATCCTGCAGTTTTGAATCAATCCTGAAATGGATCCTGTTTAAGTCATCCGATCCTGATCCTGATCCTGAAATGGATCCTGATCCTGATCCCGATCCTGGTTTTGTCACCTCCTACTTTCATAGCCTATTGTTGTTCCAGTTAACGGAGATTGAAGCAATAGCTGGAACTGCTAACCAGCTAATATTAAACTGTAATGTATCTAACTTCATTAGCACCCCCCTATCATGAGTTCTCGTTGAATTCTTGAGAAGGAAGAGAGGCTTTGAAGAATATTAGAATGTTTGCGCAGTATTAAACTTAAACAATCGGCGCCTGCAGCCAGACTGTAAACATGTGGGTCGCAGACAGGACAGACCAAAGCGCACAATCAGATTAAATCCAGTCAGTAATACTTATTGAATACTTTTGCTAAACCTCAATTATACCGTAAATAATATGATACTGAAACTTGGTGAACTCTACTGTTTTCCTGTACCATAGCTCCGACTTACAATTTCTAACTCGATCTGACTGATCCGCTCATATTAAGCTAAGCTGTAGGGTGTCTAACTTCTCAGTATCCCCACTTTTGAATTCGCGTTGAGATCTTGACAACGGAGGCGCTTTATTGTAGAATCCTTGATATCTCCGCAATGTCTTACTGCGCCCATACATGAATAGGTCACAATTCGAAACCCCGCTCAGCGTGCAATTAAATTTTGGACACTCGCGAATGTAAAAACACTAGCTCAAAGCAGAAAGCAAGCCCTTGGCAAACAAGTAAGCAAACATTTGGCTCATTATGGAAGCATCAAGACAAGGAGGCCCATCAGGTCCCTGCTATGGATTATTGGGGAATTAAGGGATTCGATTCTTTGCTGACACATATAGAATTGCTCCGCTAGCCACACGCTCATCTTAATGTGCTGGTATTCTTTTGTGCAGTGCTTTTGCGGTAATGTTTTGAAACGCTATAACTTTATCATTCTTGGGAGTTGGAAAGAGCTTTATACATCGTTTTAACTTATAATCTCCACATTCACATGAGTTTGCGTAATCTAGCAAAATTAGCAAAAAACTAGCAAAACTTTTCTGACATACTGACACCTGGGGCCTATTTCATCATTAGTCACAAGTTCACAAGTTTACAAGCCACAAGCAATTTCGGTTTCATCAACGATTAGTCACAAGCCACAGGTCACAAGCAAAGTCCCTGCTTGTGACAAGTTGTCCACGAGTTGATTTTCCAGTTTCGGTTTCATCAAGCCACAAGTCACAAGTCACAAGTTCACAAGTCCCTGCAAACAGCTGCAAAATTCCACAAGTCAAAGTATCACTTGTGGCACTCAAATTTTAATTAATAAAAAATTAATATTAAATGAATGTACTCGTTTACTGAAGGACGACGACACTTTCTCGAAAGCGGAACAATCAACAAATGAAATGGCCTAAATTTTACCGAAAATGCAGCGCCAAATTTTGGTATAAATTTTAAACTTTTTCAATGTATTCAACTGATTACTTACGCTGATTTATAAAATTTTCATTCGTGCACCTAACTGGCAATTCTTTACTTAAGGGGGGGGGGTCACTTTGGTCAAAAATCGATAGTCACGGATTTCTCTCATTTTCATACATAATATGCCCCCATATGTTCTCAAAAATAAGTTAGAATATTAGCGTTCGAAATCAAACTGTGACAGAGTTATTCAGGTTCAAAGCCGGAAAACCTGAAAATTCCGGTGATGAGCCCTGCAACGTCAGGTGGGGACCAAACGCGACCGAAAACAGGGCTGACCGATACACCAAATTAAAGCCTTTACTAAGGTAATATTTAAGTGCTGACGTGGCTCAAGGCCAGCTATCCAGGCGTTCATAATGCATGCTTGATTGATGCACTGACCTAACCTTGCAGGACTGCCCAGTATAACTTTAACTCGTTGTATCTTGCACAGACAACATTTTAGACCCATGGTTCTATGAGAAAAGTTGCTCCTCGTTCCATTAGCTATCGATTGATACCCAATTTGTCTATATTTGAAAAAATTTTAAAATTGACATTTTTCACCTATAAAGATCAAAGGTGCCGCCACAGCAGTCATGTTCAATATTGACGCATTTGTTTGGCCACATTATGTGACAGGCATGGATATATTAATTAATCTGCCAAGTTTGGTAATTTTTACTACGTAATCAGTGAGAAATTATCAAAAGAATGTGAAAATTATGAAAAATGGCCATTTTTAGCAAAATTTGCTGTTTTTGTGGCAAGTTTTTTGAGCTTACTGTAAATGATAGAAACATGCGAGTACTTTCATAAGACGTGGTTTTATGCGTAGAGTGCAACTATCTATTGGCCATTTCTGTAGCTTTTGCCAATCGTTCATGACAAGCAAAAGAGTACCGGTGGTCCTGTTTTTCATGGTCCAAAAATGGCCGATTTTCCAAAATTCTGACTTTAAAAATTGGCCAAAAATCCAATACTCAACAGAATCGCTTCAGAGGAGATAGCTGCACTCTACAATATGTCCCTAATGGTTCTGAAAAGCTCTGGCTCTTATACAGCGAAAAATTTTTCTGCCACAAACTTTTTAACCTAACTTTTTCATTTTCCTATGTTTAACACATGTCGAGGTCACCTTTGAGGGCCTGTACAGAACTGTAGAAGCAATATTTCGCAAAACGCTCTTGTCTTGTTTCGCGGACCCATGGGGACTACAAAATATGTGAAAATGAGCAAAATCGGAGATGGTCGAAAAATCGGCTAAGAAGTGACCCCCCCTTAATTTACTTTTCTTGTACCCATTTCTTTATTTTCTATTTAATCACTGAACAATTTAACTTTCGAAAAGTCTTCAAGTCGCTGTATAATTCTTGTATCCTTTTTCTTTTTGTCTACTGTAGTTGTTTGGTTTCAAATTGTTTCTCTTTTGGCCTCTTCTTTCCCCACAAGTACTTTGCGCAACTTGTGAGCTCTGACGTCATTTCAGCGTGCTTGCCTGTTATTTACTTGTGGCTTTTGACTTGTGGCCACAAGTTGTCTGCAAATTTTGATGAAACCCGATTTTGGACAACTTGTGGCCACAAGTCACAAGTTCACAAGTTGTGACTTGTGAACTTGTGACTAATGATGAAATCGGCCCCTGACAGGCTGAATATTGACAAAAAATTTTTGAACATCGATTTCTCAAAACTGTAGAATGGGCAAAAACTTCTTTTTGTGCCTTGATATGAAGGACATGTGGGCCGAGGTTTTTTGGATTTGACTCAAGAGGTGTCATTACTCCGGAAAATCCGGTAAATGTACTGTGACACTAAATTTTGAAATCTTTGCTTTGAGTTTTCTCGCATCTGGAGATGTTTTATCTCAAACCAAGAACAATGTCCGCAATAGTGCGAATTTTCATTCAACCAAAAATTATGCGAATCCATTGGGTAGCTTCTGAGAAATCGATGTTCAAAACAAAATAATCGCAATTTTGCCAAATTGGTCTTTTGGCCAAATCTCTAACTTACAGCAACCAATCCCAACTAATAGGCATTGATAAAATATGCAAGAGACTTTTTATCGATTGAATATAAATGGACCAAAATTGTGCGTAAGATTTGACGGTCATTTGGAAAAAACTGATTTCGTCGAAAATGGCCTTTTTTGGCCCAAAAATTGGTTTTTGGCTAATACTGACTTAACCACAATGAGACAGCTCAAAGGTTGTACAAGGAAAAATGTTCATTTTGGTGCCCTTTTTCAGCCACAACAACCAATCCGGTGTAACTGAGAGAATGATGGCAAAAACCATAAATTCCTTATCTTTCCTCCTTAAAATGCGGAACTGGTCCCAGAATGTTAAACAGCAGCAAAATAATGCATTTGGAAAGTTTCATCTATTTATATAAAGAATTGAGACTGTAAGGTCAAATTTACACAAAGCGATACCAGCACCTTAAGAGCTACTTAAAAAGAGGTGAAAACGTTTAGAGAATTCGAAAGCAGCTACAGTGTCACTCATTCAGGGTCGCAGATCGCAGTTTGACGGATGAGAACAGGGTAACCTCGCCTAATAGGGGCCGTCATTTTATCAACCATTTCTTGATTATGAAATTTAGAGTACTTGTATCTTCCGATTGGCCAAACATATTGAATACGTTCTTCCGCCTATGAAGTCGTCATCACCCAGGCTACACAATACTGTAAATTTCAGCAATGAAAGAAAAACTTGGAAAAGGAAAAGAAAAGTTAACAAAGGTGGGCCTTATTTGGAAAATTCCCCAGACTATTTGACGGATGAGTGTGCAAGTATCCACCATCTTGCAACACTATTTCGTGGCTGCTAGTGTTGTTCCCCGGCCGCTTTTTTGACTCGGCAGGCCGGACTCGCCAGGCCGGACTCGGCCGGCCGGGCTTGTGAATCCGGGTGACGCGAACCGGACGGCCGGTACCACATTTGATCTATTTTTCTTATATTTTTCAAACATTTTTAGCATTAAATGATGCATACAATTACATACAATCTGCCAAAAATGTTTGGTCAGTTCACGATCCGATTTTCCCTATTTGACAACCACATATATAAATGTGGTTGTCAAATAGGGAAAATCGGATCGTGAACTGACCAAACAGTTTTGGCAGTTTTCAATCTGCCACGCTTGGATTGGTCTGTTCACGATCTGACATGTCACGTAGGCGTAGCTCTGCAAACACAGTTCTGCTATCTGACATATCAGATTGAAATCTGCCAAAAATGTTTGGTCAGTTCACGATCTGACACGTTTCGCTATTTGACAACGATATATATAATAGATAATAGCAAGTATTGTCCTGGTTCTGAAAACCGACCGGCCGGCCGGCTGTCTCTGACCCGGCCGGCCGGCCGGGCTTCTTATCCCCATCATATTTACACCTATATTTTCACCCCCATCGTATTCTCACTCCATCATATTTTCACCCCCTTAAGGTATAATATTTTTACACCATCCTATTCTCACCTCCATCATATTTTCATCCCCTTAAGGTATAATATTTTCATACGAGGTTGGTAATACGACTAGGACCGAGGTATATTCGGGGAAAAAGTTAGGAAAATTAAGAACACAACAGGGCAAGAGTAATTTAGGAGTGACACAGAGTATGAAATTACGGTAATGAAAAGTTGAGGTTAGGGTATGAAAGTCATGGAAAATTATGTAAAGTAATAGGAAAAAGTGTGCTCTAAGCAGGGTCGGTGTCCGATAGGAGTGACCCAAATCCAAAGTCGACCCATATTACATTGATATGGGTAAAGCAAGATAAAGCGTAGGGTAAAATATGTAATGTACTGTAAAATGAGTGAATGGAGGGGATTAGTAATTCTAACCAAGGCGAGTTGGATCTAGATTTGTAGGTCTCGATGAGAGTAATCCAATGGTCTTTGTTTCATTAAAATTGATTCAGGATTAAGAAAGTTAGGTGTGGTCAAAGAATGTCCCTTATAGAAAGCAATTAACCATCAATCAAAAATGACACCTCCAAATAACACCTGTCACCTAGTCCAAGTTTAAAACCGCTGCTGTAAACTTAACACAAACCTGTTTGGAGGGTGAGTGTGCATAAAAATAAAAGGGGGACTGTTAAATTGAGAACTTAAACCCACTTACTCACCTTCTCAACAACTTACCTGCACTAATTAACTCACCCGGATAATTACCTAATTAATACTATAAGACTAATTAACACTTAACACCAAAGCCCCGGTAGCTGGCTAAAAAAGTATAAAAGGAGAGAAAAATTTGGATCCTTGTCACTTGGCCCCGAGTCGTCGTAGAGAGCGGCGGCTCAAAAAAGAAGGGAAATAAAAAAAATTTGTGTGAATGTGAGATGTGTGCCAGTGGGGTATGGGGTGGAGTTTGAAGGTTAGAAGTTGTACTGTTTCTTTGTTTCTTGTTTTAGGTTGAAATGGTACATAAAAAGGAATCCGAAAAGACATAAAAAGAGTAAGTTCTAAAATTCAAGAGTAATTAAATTCAACTAAAAAGTTAGTAAAAAGATCACGTGACAAGACAAACTGACCAATCAAGGAACATGTCAATGCTCAGACCCATCAGACAATCTCAAGCAAACCTCAAAACCACATAAAAGCACTCAACTTCTGGGAAAACATTAAGCATTAAAGACATAAAAACAACCAACAAAAACCTATTGTTCACTCCATAACCACTCCCCTATCCCCTATACCAACAGCCATGGTCAACTGTATATAGTTTTATATGGATATGTTGTATATTGTACTTAGAAATAAAAAAGAATAAAACAAAAAATACAAAAGCACTAGACTAGGACCGGGCTTAGGTTAGTGTATATTATAGATTAGGTTTAGGTAAGTTAGGTAGGCAGTTAGATAGGTAGGTAGGAAGTAGGTAGGTAGGAATCCGGTAATGGGCCGACGCTGGGTCCCAAGCCCCGGGGGATGAACGCAGAGGTACGGAACAGAAAGTAAGTTATAAATCTATACAGCTCATTTCGAAATACTTACCTTCTAACCGATTGAAAGAAAAGAAAATAAAGGATCCCCAGGGACAACAGGTGGTGTGTGAAGAGAAGTTTCGAACTGAAACCCCTAGTGTAATGTGTGAGTTGTGATGAGTGTTGAGTGTGTATTTTTAGAGAATTTATTTTAGTGTGAAATTGTAGTAAGAGTGGTGTTTTTAATTAGAAATATATGGTGTGTAAATTTAGAGCGAAATTAGTTTGAAAGTGTTTGTTTTCCTATGTTAAAATGCGTATGTTTTATTCAGCCCACTTAGCGACTAGGTGGCGCTGCTTGTCTTTTGAATTTTCTTTGATGCTCGCCGAGCATCCAGTTTGCAGAGGGGGTCTCAAATTCAGCCAATCAAAATTCACTAGGCATCCCACTCAGACATCTCCTTTAAAACTAGTCAGTCTTGTCTTTTTGCTCCCTAGCGTGTGGCCGTTTTTCTCTAGTGTGCTCTGTGCTTACTTGCCTTCAAACTGCACTTTTCAGAGTTCAAAGGGGTTGGGAACGTATGTCGTTATTCTTATTTACTATGTATAAAATTTTTTGAGGCAAATCGCGGGTCGAACCCAAATTGCCAAGGGTGTTTTACAATATTTTATTTGTAAAGTTGGAAGTGTTAGGGCAACCAAACTTTACGGGTGGAAACTGTGCGCGTATGGAAACGACGAACCTGGAGGAGACTTATGTTCCAGTCGACCTGGGCAGATCTCGCCAAGAATTAAATAAACCTAACGAATTACTAAAGGAACTGATTAAAGGGACAAATGACTGCCTTACTACTGGACAAATAGTGAACGTTGATTAAATTAAATACATGCTCAGTAAATAATTAACCTACCTAGACTTGGAAATAACTCAGAGTCCTACCTACCGATTATACAATTCTAATGAAAACCTAACTAAAACTCCCTAATGGCTCAGCTACTGAGACCACATTTAATAAGAAAACAGACACGGGGAGAGACTCCCGAAAATTTGCACAGTACAGTAAATGTTGACAATAAAGCTTACTGAAGTTTACAAAGCCAAGAAGATTTAAACAATTATAATTCTAGACAGTAATTACTTTCAAACAGGACATAAATAAACTTTAAACATTAACATGAACTAGGTATAGATACTTAAATTAGACCCGAACATAGTTTTAAACCCTTCAGAGATTGTCTATTATCTAAAATATTTTCCCTGAGCCGTCGCGGCTAAATAACTTGGGAGTAGGACTTTTAAAACCCTTTTCTAAAATTAAATAGCAGTATTAGTTACCAAATTAAAAGCTAATAAAATATTGTAAAACACCCTTAATAAATTTAGTTCGACCCGCGAGGTCGCCTCGGAGTCTATTAAAATAAAATAAGAATACGCCAACTTACGAACTCTCACAGAAAGGGGTCCAAGTTTGAAGGCAAATAAGCACAGAGCACACTAGAGAAAAACGGCCACACGCTAGGGAACAAAAAGACAAGACTGACTAGTTTTAAAGGAGATGTCTGAGTGGGATGCCTAGTGAATTTTGATTGGCTGAATTTGAGACCCCCTCTGCAAACTGGATGCTCGGCGAGCATCAAAGAAAATTCAAAAGACAAGCAGCGCCACCTAGTCGCTAAGTGGGCTGAATAAAACATACGCATTTTAACATAGGAAAACAAACACTTTCAAACTAATTTCGCTCTAAATTTACACACCATATATTTCTAATTAAAAACACGACTCTTACTAAAATTTCACACTAAAATAAACCCACTAAAAATACACACTCAACACACATCACAACTCACACATTACA
>JASAND010022733.1:0-55085 GCA_030248195.1 Trissonchulus latispiculum | reverse complement strand
TAAGATAATAGGGCAGTGTAAAAAGGAAATTGGCTATTTTGACATTTTACCGAAGCAATTCCGCTTAACAGGTGTATATATAGACAAACTGCTACTTCTTGTAGTCAGAGATATAATCTCACTGAGCACTGTTTTGTTATACTTTTAACTATTTAATAATTTCGTCTTTGTTTCTTCAACACTCCTCCTTGCTCAGTGTAGATTTCCAGATTCATGAATTAATTTGACACCCATAGCTTCTCGGCATTTTAGAAATTTGTCTTTAGTGACCGGCTTTGTTAAACAATCGGCCACCATATCTTCTGTTGGACAATAGACCACTTTAACTTCTCCACGCTTGATAGATTCTCTGATATAGTGATAGCGAATGTCTATGTGCTTTGTCCTGGCATGAAAGACCGGGTTCTTTGCCAAGGCAACAGCACCCTGATTATCTTCATAGAGTACCAATGGTTTCCCGTTAACGTCAATCCCAATCGAACCCAAAAACCGTCGAATCCACACCGCTTCTTGCGTAGCAGAACACAGCGCAATATATTCTGCCTCAGCAGTTGACAGAGCAACAACTGCCTGTTTCTTGCTGCGCCATGCTACAGCACCACCTCCAAACAGAAGCACAGTTCCGCTAACCGACTTCCGGTCGTCCTGATCACCCGCCCAGTCTGCATCTGAGTAACCATTCGGCCACCCTAAACTCGTCTTTGTCTTCTTATAGGTTAAGGCGTAGTTGGATGTAGCTTTGAGATATCGCAAGATCCTTTTAGCAGCTGTCATGTGACTTTGATTCGGGCAAGAACAGTATCTGGCTATCGTCCCAACAGCATGAGCCACATCTGGTCTTGTTGCTACAGCAAGGTATAGCAGGCTGCCAACAAGTGACTGATATTCTTTCTTATCAGCCGCTTGACTCACCCCGTCATCTTGAATCATCTTTTGACTCGGATCGGAAGGAGTTGAAATTGTTTTCGCTGAGTTCATTCCAAACTTTTCAAGAAGATTCTGGATGTACTGATTCTGATGCAAATATAATGATTTGCGTTTCTTGTCTTGCACAACAGAAATTCCTAGACAGTAGTGAAGTTCACCAAGATCCTTCATCTTGAATCCTTGGCTGAGCTGCTTCTTGACTTTTGTCATTTCCTCCTCTGTTTTTGTCAACAGTATTAGGTCGTCCACGTAGACAGAAACTATGGCAAGAGGATCTAATCTGTAGAATATGCAAGGATCCAGCTCTGACTGTTGGAAACCTGTTGACTTCATGTGATCTGTGAAGGCTATGTTCCAACACCTCGGCGCTTGCTTGAGTCCATATAGCGATTTCTCCAATTTGCAAACTTTCTCCTCCTGACCAGGCACCACATAGCCCTCCGGTTGTTCCATGTAAATTTCCTCTTCCAGTGTACCGTTCAGAAACGCTGTGACGACATCCATCTGATGTATCAGAAGACCGTTCTGAACAGCATACGAGAGAAGAGTTCTGATCGACGTGAATGTTACCACGGGTGAAAAGGTCTCTTCATAGTCGACCCCATAGGTTTGTGCATAACCTTTGGCCACTAGCCTCCCCTTAAACCGTTCTACGGTGCCATCACCGTGATGCTTGACCCGGAACACCCACTTGCAGCTCACTGGCTTTCTACCTTTGGGCAAATCCACAAGTTTCCATGTTCTGTTTTCCATGAGAGAGTTATACTCAGAATCTGCAGCTTCTTTCCACTTGGCGGCATGCTCACTGTTGAGAGCTTCCTTCATCGTTTTTGGCTCCGTGATCCAGTGTGTGCCCACAAGCGCGAAGTGGTTCTGCAGCAACTCTTCTTCATCCAAGACGTGAAGTCCAAACTCTTCTTCGAACTTCGGATTCAGTCGCTGACCCTTGCCTTGTCTCTGAGAAGGCTCACGCCGTGAAATCAAGTTCCCTCGAGCTTCCGCCATCGGCTGTACATCTGCTTCCGGAATAGACTCTTCGTCGTCTGAAAGCTGACGCCTTACTTCTTGTTCTTGAATTTGAATGTCTTGTCCTTGTTGGCCATCAGCTTGAATCTCCACATCTGCAGTTTGAACATGACTGCTGATTTCTGTAGTTAATGATTTCCGTTCATCAAAGATCACATCTCTTCTAATGACCACTTTGCGTTGTCTTTGATTGTAGAGCCTGTATCCTTTCGTTCCAAACGCATAGCCGACGAATACCATTTTCTCGGCTTTCGGATCCACTTTCTTTCTTTCCCCTCTTGGATCCGTGCATAGGTTGTACAACCAAAGACACGGAGATGGCTGACGTTAGGCACCCTTCCATACCATTGCTGATAAGGAGTCATCCCATCCTGAAGTGCACGCGTAGGGATGCGATTCTTGATATAGACAGCAGTGTTTATTGCTTCCGCCCACAGAAACTTTGGAAGATTCGCTTCTGCAATCATAGCTCTGGCCATATCCATTAAAGTTCTGTTCAGTCGCTCTGAGACACCATTTTGTTCAGGTGTATGGGGAACTGTTTTCTGATGTTTGATCCCCCTCTTTTTTCAGATACTGTTCAAACGCATTGCTAGTGTACTCTCCACCGTTATCTGTTCTTAGGGTTTTGATCTGTTCTCCACACTCATTTTCTACCTCTGCAGAAAATTCTTTGAATTTATCCAGAACACCGCTTTTTTCTTTGAGGAAGTACACACGAGTGCACCTGGAAAAGTCATCAGTGAACGAAACAAAGTATCTGTTTCCTCCAAGAGTTTGAGGCATAATCGGACCACATACATCACTATGAATGAGTTCAAGTCTTTTCGTCGTTGAACTGTCCTTTCTCTTTGGAAAACGCTGTCGAGTGATCTTACCTACAGCACACGGTTCACAGAGGAAATCATTGTTTCTTTTGAGTTCTGTAGGTTGAAGATCCACTCCTCGAATCCTTTTCTTTTCAACAGCTTCCTTTATGCGTTGGCGACTGATGTGTCCCAGGCGACTGTGCCAGAGCTCTGCTGATGCAACTCCGGCCAATTCATTTTCTTTATTTTCTATACAGCTGATGTAGTAGAGCTTTCCTTTCTTCTCGCCAAGAGCTCGTAGCTCTCCAGCTTTTGATTGGATCTTGACAATCTGATTCTGGAAAGATACTTTGTTGCCTTTTCGCACTACAGCTCCAACTGAAAACAGGTTGGCTGCTAAATCTGGAACGTAGAAAACATCTGTTAGGGTAGTGCTGAACGATTCACCACTCTGTAACGGGAAAGTGAGACGAACTTTCCCTTTTCCGATCGCATCCAGCGCTCTAGAGTCTCCAAGGTAGATCTTTTCTGGCTTCGGCAGTTCCTGAAACTCCAACAGCAACGACCGATCCCAAGTCATATGGGCCGTTGCACCAGAATCGATTACCCAAACTCCCTGAGTTTGAGACTTGCCAGAGGCTAATGTAGTGAAAGCTTCTTCTTGTGAATCGTTGTCATTGTTAGAATTCCCACCATTGTGATATTTGGCTGCGTGAGCACCACTCTTTCCTGTTCGTTGACGACAGTCACGGGCAAAGTGGCCAGGCTTGCCACAAACAAAGCAGGACTTTGTAGCCTTGTTCTTCTGGGTATGCCCCTTTGCACCAAATCTTTTCTTCGGACCACTCATCAATGCTGAATTTTCTGACCCTCTTTCTGGTTCTCTTTTCTGTTCCTCGTTCAGTAGAGCTTGAGTCACAAAGCCCAATTTTGGAACATCTTCCCTGGCCTCTAGAGCAGTTACTAGAGTTGAATAGCTGGCAGGCAGACTGGACAAGAGAATGCATACCTGAATCTCTTCACTCATTTCGGAATCCACCTGTCGTAGCTGATCAACCAGACTTTTATGTTGTCTCAGATGATCCTGGATAGGAGTCCCATCTTCCATTTTGAGCCGAAAGAACTGCTTCATTAGGAATAACTTTCGTGAAGTAGTCTTTCGTTCAAAATGACCCTGCAGCGCATCCCAGACGGCTTTTGGTTCTCCATCATCACACCCGGACACCACGTATAATAAAGTCTCAGAAATAGCACTGATAATTGTAGCAGCAGCTCTATCTCTGTTCAGTTTGTCTTTGTTGATGGCATCGGCAGGGTATGGAGGATGCACCCGCTCGACCGACCCGTCAACGTATCCCCAAAGTCCTTTTGCCCTCAAAATAGCACGCAGCTTGAACTGCCATGTAGTCCAATTGGCATCAGTCAGACTTTCCATCACCCACTTTTCACCTTCGGAGGACATCCTATATAAAGGACCAGGTCCTCAATAAAAGTTGTAAAAGCAAAGTCACTGACCGCCAACCAACCCGGTTCAATATCAGTTCAGTTCAAGAAACACAGGACCCCACTTTACCAGAGATAAAGCCCAGAAACCGCGTAGACTGGGCCCATAACCATTGTTAAGATAATAGGGCAGTGTAAAAAGGAAATTGGCTATTTTGACATTTTACCGAAGCAATTCCGCTTAACAGGTGTATATATAGACAAACTGCTACTTCTTGTAGTCAGAGATATAATCTCACTGAGCACTGTTTTGTTATACTTTTAACTATTTAATAATTTCGTCTTTGTTTCTTCAACAAATTGCGCAATGCATTAAGCGAACTATTTAAGTTTATTTAAGGATTTATCCTTAGATAAATTGGCATATATCTATCTGAGTGAAAGCAATTCTATTTTTGTTGAAAATTTTGGTTTTGTTATGTTCTGTGTAGGATAAATAAAATGTTACTATGCATTGACACTTTCATCCTACAGGAACACCTTTCCGCACAAAGGTTCAATTTTTATGAATATAGACGAAGCTTTCAACTTATACCATTTTGGTGCTCTTTAACATTATCGGATCAGTTTCGGATTTTAAGTAAAAAGATACGACAGTTTTAGTTTTAGGCATTATTCTCCTACACACTCAAGACACCGGATTAGTTTTTATGGCTTGAAACAAATCACAAAATTAACATTTCTGCTTTTACAGTAAATTATTTCTAATAGTTAATGTTCAGATTAACTTCCTAATCTTTATCTGTGATGCCAAGAGTCTATAATTAATTCTTTTATATTATAGAAGAATTGTAAGCCACTAGCGGGCTTCTCTTCTTGGCATTGCGTAACGGTGCTAAAATACGAGAATGTTCCCCAGTTTGGTGGGGAGGGTCGGCAAACATACCCCTCCCGTTTGGTGGGGGGGGAGCAAAAAGAAGTCCCCGTTTAGAGGTGGGATAGCCAATAGGGGTCCCCGTTTGGTGGGGGAGGGTAGGCAGAAGAGGGTTCCCGTTTGAAGGAGGGGTGTCAAGTCAGGCTACGATTGGCTGATTCTGATTGGCTGTTGGCGACCCCCCCCCCCAAACGGAGATCCTTTTTGCTTGCCCTCCACCAAACGCGGACCCCTATTGCCTACCCCCCCCCCACCAGATGGGAACCTATCTTTGCTACCCCTCCCCACTAATCGGGGACCCATTTTCGAAATAAACAAAAACTACCATAATTACCATATACCCCAATCAAACATTGAGGGGGTCTCTGCAATCTGATTGGCTGTTTCCTACCCTCCCCACCGACCAAACGAAGGGGGTATGCGCTGTCGATTTGGTCGACCCCCCGCCATACGTGTGCTTGGGGGGGGGGGTTTGGGGGGGGGTTAACCCCCCCAGACCTGAGCTCACCCCCCAGAGGGGTCCCTCACCCCCCCAGAATCCGGATTTTTCCGGTAAAAAACCGGAAAATCCGGTTTTTCGGCGGCCTTCGGCCGCCCTTCACCCCCCAGAACTTCCCCTCCTGCACATGTCTGCCCCCCGCCCAAACGGGGGGAACATTCGCTTATTGTGATCGGAGCACCATTACGCAATGCCAAGAAGAGGAGCCCTCTAGTGGCTTACTCTTCTTCTTATATGTAAGAGAATTATGAACTCTTGGTGAAACTGAAATATCTCTGACTGAAGCCAAGTCATCAAAGTAGAGCAAAGTAGGAATTTCTTCCAGATTGAGGAATCTGAAAATTAAAAAAACTGGCTTCGGCTCCAGAATTTCCTTTGACAAGGAAATAGTCAAAACAAAGAGGATTCAGAGAACTATTCCAAGACGAAGGTTAGACAGAAAAGGAATTCGGAGTTCTGGCAAGGAATTCTGCCGTGCCAACCAAACTTCTTCAGTTTTCACATGAAAATGTAATTTAAATATTTGTTTCTTTGCATTCACTTTGTAAGATTTGTATGGTTAGCTAGTTAGTTTAGTTATTAGTTAGTTGGCCCATGTCAAGATAAAAGTCACTTTTTGATGCGTTCTGATCTACCAATTGTTTTTCTTGAAGCTTTTATTTTCATGGAGGTTCTTGGGGTTCTGAGGGTTCTTAATTTTTTGATGAGATTTGATCCGTAGCTACATAATATTTAGTTTCAAATTTTTGATGGAGGTTCTGGGGGTTCTGGGGGTTCTAAAATTTTTTTCAGGAGATTTGATCCTCTACTAATCTAGTTTTAAGTGTTTGCTGGAGATTCTGTGGGTTAGGGAGTCCGGGGATTTTGAAAAGTGTGTGCGTTACCTGAACTTAGATCTATTGCGATCTTGTTCATTTTTTCGTCGGCTTCCCACTGATACCTATATGGTGCGCATTGGATGTTAGTCAAACAAATTTTTCAGTCTAAATTTTTGAGAGAAGCCAGAAGGACCCCCCCAGCACACCCCGGTTATATGGCACAAATTGGATGACCGAGATACAAATATACACGTTATCAACATATGATGAAGGAAAGTGTCAGATAGAAAAGATCCACAACATAGTCACGTAGCCATAGTCACTGAGGAGTGGATACCAACGCATGAAAAAATTTGAGAACCTCCTTTTTTCTGACGGGAGTTCTGGGGGTTCTAACTTTTATCTTGACATGGGCCAGTTAGTTAATAAATCCAATGGGCATTCCCACATTCAAATTATTACGCATATTCCTTCAAATATTCCTCATTTTATTGTTTATCGATCAGATGGCATACTGGTCCGGTTAATCTTGGAGCATAAATTGTTCTAAGCACGGTTGCCATACTATTTTATAAACCTGAATAGACTCCGTTTTAAAAATCGGGAACCGCAGTATATATCTGATTCATACACCAGTTCACTTTTTCGAAATCTACGTAATTGTTTGCCAAAAGCATTAACCCATACCGAACTACGGAGCAGTTTAATGTTGTAAAGGTTTTAACACAGCTGACTGAGACAAGATTTCCTAAACTTGACCCAGCTATCGTTAACGCTAATTTACTGCAAGTAATAAAATTTCAATTTTCAAATTTACAACAGTGTCGAAGTGCACTTTCTGAAATGTTTTTGAGATGGCCGCGACTAACCTTTAGACAAACTAACCTAAAACTTCTTCAAATTTTGTTAAAAGTGTAACTTTTTCAAGTCTACCTACCCTATTTTTGTTCAAAATAAGAGCAATCAAATTCAGAACAGATTCATGACGCTTAAGAAAGTGTTTCTTCAACTTCAAAGGAAAGCTCATATTGTTTTTTAGCATACAGTTGTTGAGTATTCGTTATAGGCAGTATTCGTTCATAATATTTCCACTTGGCTTCAAGTTAAACATTTTGCAAATATAGTGCACAACCGCGAATAATTAGATAGCCGCGAACCAGCGATGGAACCGGGTCACCGGCTCAGTTCGGGTCAATTTTTGTACCGCGTCATCGGATCCAGAGCTTTGACCTGTCTTGACCCGGTTTTCTGAATTTACCACGAATTTTACAAATTTTTGGCTTACGAAACTAAACTTCTTTTACTTTTTTTAACTTTTTGTTCCCTGTGCAGTGGTAGTTCGCTTTTTTTCTTACATTTTGATCTTCAACATTTTTCAGCTTGACGTTACTTAAATGTTGTCTCTGGCAGATTATTGATTTGCTTTACCAGTTCCATGGTCATTGTATAAATGTATTTACATAGAACTTTTTCAGAAAAACTAAAGCAAACATATGTATATAATAGTTGTTCTTTTCGGGATGG
This sequence comes from Trissonchulus latispiculum, assembly GCA_030248195.1. Lineage (NCBI taxonomy): Eukaryota > Metazoa > Nematoda > Enoplea > Enoplida > Ironidae > Trissonchulus > Trissonchulus latispiculum. The sequence goes on along the minus strand of JASAND010022733.1, from coordinate 47,105 downwards.
TGATGGAACATGGAACCCAAAAATTTAGTTTTCTTAGGTATAAAATCAAAATCTTTTCAGATTTTTGGATTTTCTGAAAACCCGGGTCGTCGGGTCAGAGCTCAGCCGGGTCGCCGGGTCAGCGGGTCAAGCAATAGTGACCCAGTTCCATCACTGCCACGAACATTGAACAGCATCGAATTAATACTTTGACTGACTCTGCAAAATCTTTGGCTTGAGGACCGTTATCATTGCGAAACGTACCTAACTAACACTTTGGCTAGCCGGATACGGAACTGGGATTTGCGATACTGCTTGAATTTCAAAGAGTTTTTGCTGCCGTGGTCGTCCATCAAGAAAGCTCATGCCGCTACAAACGAAAACTCGGTAAATATTTTGGACACTCGGCCAGCCACTTTCCGACGGCTATTCAAAATACAAGTAAAAATATAAGATATGAGTGTATACTACTGATATGATCGTTTTCAGCGAGTGTAGGGCAACAAGCAGCAGAAACTCTCACCAGCCGGCCGGCCGGCCTGTATCTGACCGGCCTGCTGGCCCACTCTGTCGGCTGGCCCACCGCTGGCCAGCCGGTTTGGACAGGGCGGCTGACATACTGACATAACATACTTCTGCTTCAACAGTTCTTGTTTTCACTCTTACATTGTCCTCCTAAGGAGAACTGTAAAATCTACGTCATCAGTTTTTCTAATTCTACCTTCATTCAGACACAGCCTGCTGCTAAGGTAAATTAGTATTTTTGCTCATTTAGGCGAGCTCCGAAAACTTCAGAAATTCTCTTTCTCCACATTTAGTCGGAAAACCTCTCTCCGCCCCCCGGACCCCGTGTTTATGACGGGATCTAATACGTACAACATCCAAAACTGTCTTTAAATTTTATATAATTTTCTGCACATTAACATGACTACGTAGTCGGTAGTCAACACTAGTTTTATTTAAAGTTGACTCCGATTTAAAACTCTTAAGTTGCAATGATTTGGTAGCTGACACTCTTACAGCTGTGGTCATGAACTCATCTTAACTCCAGAGATTACATTTTAACAAACAAAAAAGCAGTAGAAACTGTCAATTCCTAGATGCGATTATGTTTAGAAGTCAGTTTAGAAGTCAGTTACAGGTTAAACTTTATTTAATTGATTTCTCAAATCCCAGTCTGTATTTATCGCCTGCAGAAAATGATTTCTGAATCAGTTTTCATCGCCAAGGGGACTGAAATTTAAAATAAGCGCAACTTTTGATTTAGACTGCAGGTTTTTGCAATTCCCTTTTTTAGCTATTCATGTTTGGTGCATTGTAAACTTTATGTTATTAGATTTATTGAATAAATCTCTTCCCTGGAGCATTCAGCTTTGCTTTAAGATTTGCTTTGTTTTGCTTTGCTTGCAAGATTGACTAAGTTTGTTTGTACCAAACTGTTTGTAAATTGCGTAACTGCTGGCTTTTCATAAGAGTACTTACAATTTTTACTGACAATACATATTAAGTGTAGTTTCCAGCCACTGCACCAATCAAAATTTCACATTGATCCGATAATGATTTGGTTCAAAAATTTATGTGCTTCGAAGTTCGAAGAATTCTTATTTCAATACTATTTTACATCCTAGGTTTAACATGGGCATTTAAGGTGGTGATTCCCTTTGGTCACATAAAAGTTTGCACCGTTATTACTCATTCATTACTTAGAGTTAAGAAGCCATTTTTATATCAAAATGTAGCCTGACATTTTCTCTTTTTAATGCATGCCACGAAACTAATGTTGCTTTTCTAAAATATTTTTAACACATTTTAGAAGAAGTATAATTTTCCAGATTTTTTGCAGACTCAAGTAAATTTTTTCGCGCGACATCGGTTATATCATTCGATACCTCCATCAAATAGCTGGGGACGATTTTTTATTTATTGTGAAATCGCTCTTCGTTATAGAGAAATAAGCTGAAATGTGTGCGTAACCTGTGTTTTGCCTACTTTTTCCAAATTTGTCAAGCGATTACTTTAGCTAGAAAGCAACAATCGGGGCAGCTAAAAATCGTCCCTGGTTATATTTGTGCAGAACACATTTGTTCAGTAGCAGCCCTCCAGCTTGCATGGTGAATGCTCCACAATCTTTGAAAAAAATTGGTCGTGTTTTTGCAAGAACTACATTTTTATGATAGCAGCCTACAGAATAACAGTTGGAAGACGATCATCCGTCGGATAATTTGTCCCTGTGAGACCTTCAGGTCGACGCCCTTAGTTTGATTTTACGGCTTGCGTGGTTGAAGAAATGTTGGATTATTTGATTTCCGCAAAAATGACAAGTTTTCGACGCCAAAACAAGAAAATCTGCTATATCTCAGGATAGAGAAAAGCTAGAAACTAGCTTTAAAAGGGAAAAATGTGAAGCTCAATGAGATCTTTCGAATGAATATAGTCATACCTGTATAACAGCTGCCAAACGTTCAAACATTGGGGAAAAACCACTCTGACCGGAAATCTCGAATTTTTGAATCGGTTTTGCGCGGAGGGTGTTAGAACGCTAAAAGAACTTATTTCGGAAAGTTTCATCAAATTTCATCTTGATTTACGCCGCCAAATAACAACATGTGTCCAAAAGGAATCACCACCTTAACAAGCCTCTCAGCTCTCCAGATACTAGTACAATATGGTTAAATAGAAAAACCGTCATAGGTTTTTGACCCCATAACTATGAAACATTTCCGATTTCAATTCTAGCCTAACCCTGCGATGTGATTGTTGAAGTTGTATAACGACAACGAAGTTCCATATTTCTGCAAACTGTAGGCGTTAAGCCTCAGCATCCCCCTGAGGCCATTCAGTTAATAAGAGAATTTTCAGTTCACCTATATTCGTCCATACTAAGTGAAGCCGGAGTGTCATATAATCTAGACGCCTGATCAAGCTAGCTCAAACTTTTGTTTGAACAGTGAGTATCCATTTCTCTCCGTTCAAGCCAGGCAGCATGATATCACTTACCAGCAGGAATGCTGACAGTAAGGATGATCTTAGGCCTGCTTTATTGCCGGTTCAGAAACCTTTTCAGATAATGAAGTTTCAACGAATCTCACTATAATCAGAGGCATTCTTTCGGGATTTCTTTCTGCTTCAATTTCAATGTTTTAGTCTTAGCCCGTTTTCAGTTCACTTCCTTTCATATCCTCAAGAAAAGCTTTATGTTCTTCCTTTAAAGCAATATAGCTTCAGCCTCAAATACTGTGGAACACAAGAAAAACTTTGTACCGATAAAAATTTTGAGATGTTCTTTTCCACCTTGATATTTCTAAACAATGTTCTAATAGGCTTGCTGGATGATGACTATATGACTATGGACATTTGTACATATTTGGCTATTGGATCTTGGCTAAAGATTGTGTATTATTTATATACTATTTATTTATATATTTATATACATATGACAAAGCATGATCGGTTTAATCAATGGTTTTTACACTTCTACATTTCTTCAGTATTCAGCTTTCTTCATTCAGTTTATATATTCTGTTTGACCTTTTCGCACGTTGACAGCAACCTCACATGTTCTATATCTAACTGACTAGTGACTAGCAACTTGTTTGATGATAAGTATATAATATATATTCAATTATTACCATTTCAGAATTCCGAATTATTGCAGACCAGATTCTACCGAATTTCTGGGAAAAGTGACTTGAACTCTGAATTGTTGTAAATTGAACTGTAACCATGATGGAACAATTCGCCACTCTGCAGCTAGAATCTCTAAAAATACCCAGACCGTCCTTTTATGGGATGGAATACGTGCGAACAATTGGTCAGAATGGGTACTACAGAATAATCAAGAGCAAAAGACCGGAATCTAACAATGACAGCGGTAAGACTGTACCTTTGAAGATATTACGATGGATGTCACGTTGTCACAGAGAAAATTTCCCGTGAAAGTTCCCCCGTGAAAACTCCCCCCCCCCCCCCCGGAAAAATTTCTCTAGGGAATTCTTTCCCCCCGGAAAAATTTCCCTAGGGAATTATTTCCCCCCGGAAAATTTTCACTACAGGTTGTTCTAAGACTCTAAGTTATTCTGCTGGATGTACTCATTGTTTTTACAACTTTACAGCTTTGTTTCGTGTTTAAATTTATTTTTTTAAATTTTATTTAGATATTTTATTATTAGCTGTTCTTTCCCAATCTTTAGCAGTGCATATAAATTAAGTAAAAGTTGAAAATCAATGTAATTAAAATTTATTTTATTCTATTCAGTCAGTGTATTGTAGTGCTAAAGCTTACATTTTATATAAAATTGGCCTTGTTAACGCCAAGTATTGAATAAGCAATGATGGTTCAAGTTCAGTGTCTCCAAAAAGAATCATCATCTTAACTATTTTAGCTAGATTGATTAAAATTTAATCCGCTAACGTTCTGTTTCTTTATTGCGGATTAATTTTAATCTATTCTGTTTAAAAAAAATAATGCCAGGGCTTATTAATTTCCATTTCGGCGCTACTTATCTTCTAGCATTTATACTTTGCAAATATTCATATTTGCAATTTGCTTAGTTATTATTTATTCATTTTGTCACTCTTGCGATGTCGGACAAATAAACTACTACAATAATTAAATACTTAACTTAAAAATCCAGAGCAAGCAAAACTGTAAAGTTTATTAGTAGTTGAATGAAAATACCTACATACAATTAACACATCCAGAAAATAGTTTCTCCTTAGTGAAATTTTTCCGGAGGAAAAATCCACTAGTGCAAATGCTGTTTAGAAAGTTTATGCTGCTTAATGAGGGGGGTCGTCAATTTCCAGCCACCTCCGATTTTTCGCTTCACATATTTTGTACTTCATTACAGAGGTTAAACACTAAGTTGTAGGAATTTCAACTGCACTGGACCGATGCTGGACTTATTTGTCTTTTTTTCGGACATATATGGGGTAGACCCGAAAACGAGCGCAATCGTTGACTATAAAAATTGGTACCCGGCGACCCTCCTCCTTAACAGTACTGCATGATTACAAGATACCTATATGGATGCGCCCAACATACACGACGGAGGATCTGGGGGGCAGGATAAATCGGGGGTAGAGCCCCCTAATGTTGGGCAGAGCCTCTTAAAGATTTTTTGAAGTTGAAATCCGTAATGGAAATGTATAGAAAGATTAATTTGGTATCTGTTTTAGCTACACACATCGTGACACACGACGTTTCAATGTTTAACCTAATTAAAGTATTAAAAAAATTATAGAAACAGCGATTAAATCTTTCTCACAGAGAGTAGCTCACGCGGGCACCTCTGTCTAAAATTCAGTTTAAGCAGGCTACGACTTATATTGCGCCTCCAATGAATTTTCCAATATTTTCCCTTATTTCATGCAGCTGGATTTTGACTAATTCAAGATCAAAGTTCAAAGTTCAAGCGGTCCTGAAAATCTAAACTAAGCGTTTTACCGCTGAGAGTCTCGAGTAGCCAGTCACATTTTTGAAATTCGAAAAATATCATCACGCCTGTTCAAAAAATCTGGAAGCGGTTTGGGATTTTGGTTTCTACATTTTTTGGTCTGACTTTAATACAAAGCCTTGAGCCTTAAACTTTCCAAGAGGCTGCTTGTTGTAGATTTATTAGTTTGATTTTGTTTAGAAGTGGAGCTTCCACCAGTTCCTAAGATTGACTACAACACAGGATCTCCGAAGAAGACTTCAGAAGGAATCCTGCGAAGACCGCAGTCCCATGACGGCTCCAATTCCAGTCAAACATCAACGCCAAAAAGTGTAGTTATCATTTCCAAAAAATAAGACTTCTGTACTGAACCTGTCTACCTTTCCTTTTCCCTAGTAAATAATTATCCTACTATACTACTGCAGTAATTAGCGAGCGAGAAAATATCACTAGTCAGACACTTGAGTGTCAGGTAAGCGTTAAGCTACCTGACACAGGTTTGTGGTAAAAAGAAAAATCGATCGGGGTTGTTTAATTCATAGGTTACCCGTTTAGAACACTAACCCTGGACTGCACCAACAAAGTATAAGAATAGCTGCGGAATAGCAAAAGGCTAAGTCCGACTTTTGAATGGGAAATCAATAGTTAACCTTCTGCTATTCGGCTACTATTCTTAAACTTCGTTGGTGCAGTCCAGGGTTTAAAAATGCTGACAAAGTTATATAGCCGTTGATAGATGTCCCACATATGCCAATGAATGAAGTGAGAAAATTTAGGCGAGTTTTGTCCTACCCTGGACTGCACCAAAAAAAGCTTTAGAATAACTGCGGATTAGCAGAAGGCTAAGTAGCCAACTTTCTGCTATTCCTAAACTTTATTGATGCAGTTCACGGTTAAAGCTTTAATTTAGACTGATCTTGGTACTGATTCAGGTCGGGAATACTGTAAATGGTAAATCAATTTAGGACCTACCCGACCCTAGCCGTAAGAAGTTGGAACGTCAATTTACGGTTACTTTGGGCCCCAAGAAATAGTATAATGAATGCTTTCCCCTTAATAGTAGGGTAGGACTTAGCTTGGGTGTGGGTGCTCGACCTTAAACATAAAACAGAATTACTTTAGACATTAATCCAAGCCCCACGTGTTCCCCCCACCTACTTCCGGCGGTCCCTGACATTTAAATTTCTTTAACTAGGGACAAACAAGCGCAACCACTTTGATTTATTAGTTTAAATAAATTTGGAAAACATGATAGCAATACATTGCATGGCAAACCAATATCCAACCTGCAGAAATCACAAACAGTGTTATCGTTATGGGTGATTTTCGCTGAATTACAGAGTCAAAATTAAATTAAATTACAAAACCCCAGCAAAAAGTTCATAAACAGAATTATATAAGTTGACATTGAAATGTCCTAGTCCTCTTAGTTGAATTGTGTAAGCTGTATCTGATATTACAATATCCCTGAAACATTTCCCAAATATTTTTGGGGATTCCTTTAAAAGTTCAAATAAACACAACTATTAATATAATTAATATAATAAATAATCCATTAAAAATTAAATCTATACATATTATACATACATAGAGACGGCTAAAACTATCAGTATTAAATGCTACAGTACAAAAACATCCACAACTAGTACGAAAAATCACAACGAAAGTTAATGTTTTCAATTCAGAAATTAGTAAGCAAGCAGAGTTCCAAGTTTCAGTCTGAAACTAACACTTCACATGCCCAAAGCTGGCGGGCGCCTATCCAAGGCTTCAAACGTTTTGAAAGCTGAGTAGAAACCAAACCAAGTGCTTTATGTGCACACACGACCTCTATAGGACATTTAACCAAGTCGCATTTCGTCTTTGTCTTGGCATAATTGATACCAGGAGTACAATAAGACTATACCACTAGATATTACTTCTGTTATCAGAGCAAAAAATTATACTCTGCACTTGCACACTAACAGCTGACCCCCACGGTGTATCTGGTCAAAACCAGGTACGGCCCACTTACTCCATGTTTCCGTTTTAGCAAAACATAAACTGGGTGTTTTCATCGTTTCAAACTTTAGCTGGCATGCATAGACAAATTTGCTTTGTTCAAAAGAATCTTCTTTACACTTTACAGAAAGACTCGGCCTTTAGCGAGCAGAGCGTTTGGCTATAATGACAGAGAGCATGAATAGTAGCTAATGTACTCTTGTTGACACGCCCGGCAAAAGGATGTCCATTGGGCATGCGAAGTGAGACTTAAAAAGAGCCGCGCATACTGTGTAAAAAGTATATACGTGTGCCTTCTCAGAATTTTTGATGAAGGAAGGAGAGCTAAAAATGTGCAACCAAATTTAAAAATGTTTTACATAAACAGCTTTTCTCACAGCTAATCTGAATACTTCTTACACTCAGTAAACGGAAAAGCAAAAATGCGTAACCTTAGAACGTATTGCTGTTCTTGTACAGTGACACAGGGTGGACGTATGAGTAACTTGTTCAAAAAGAATAATTAATTGGAGGATTTACCTCCGGAAGGGGCTCCACGGTTGTCGTCGTTACCAACCCCACGAAACAGCAACAGGATGACCAAAGAGAACCAGCGTTGCAGAAGGAACATAATCCTGTAAATAAGCAGACAGCAGTTGAATAAGTATGTTCTAAATAAGTACAATATATTATTGTACATGTGCACAGATGACATATTACGTTGTTGAATGAAGGTTGGGGTGGGATAGTTGGATTAGGCGGAGGTGGATAACAAACAGGTAGGATGGGACCAGCACCCTCCACAGTTACTCCTAACTTTTAACTATTTTGGTAGGGGCCCAGAATTTCCCGCATAAACCAGAATTTTACAAATGTGTTAGGGTGCAAGTCGACCAGGGCAAGGTGCTCGATTAGCAACATGTAAGCTTTAAGTTTTCTTCTGACAATTGCCCCTCGCGTCCTTGCCCATGACCGTCGCCCACAGCTCCGGAGCTGCGAGGGGCACGACGGTGGTCGGCAGCCCAACCACACCTATAATTAAAATAAACCGTTAACTTGGTTGTGACTCAACGTTAATCCATACTTTGATTTAAATTCGTTGCTATTAGAAAAGTTGAAAATAATTTCTTTTAATTTTGTTTTAGTGTAACCCTTACTTGTGATATTACTCAAAAGTAGACCGACCCTGTCTTTGAAGTCACAATAATTTTTAATAATCCTATCCAAATGAAGGAAAATTTGACTTATGCAAAGTGCAGACTAGAAAAATAAATATGTATGTTACAAATATGTTAAAAGTTAAAACGTTAAAAACATTTTACAAGCACATCCAAACAATAATGTTATATGCAAAATGAAAACAAATAGTAATAAATAGAAATCAAGCACAACAAACAAATAATGAAAACAAAATTACAAACATTTAAACAAAGACAATCAATACTGAAAATGAACAAGCAAAAAGGCATGTTCTGCTTACGCAGAAAGCCCATCTGCAATCTGCATAGCTTGCCCTTTGTGTACCCTTTCACCCGATAGAGTTATACAGTATAATAATATAATATATTAACACTGGCTTGCACCAACCGTTTTTAACTCGGTGTTACGTTAACTCGGTGTTAACAAGAGATAACCCGCAGTTAGACCATTGCACCAAATTAGGTTAACGTAACTCGGTGTTAACCTTAAGGTTAACTCGGTGTTAAACACCAAAAGGTTAACCCTCAGCGGGAATAGGGTTAACCCTTATACCGCCACTATTTTTAAGGATATTACTGTTAATTATATTGCTGAATTAACTTCTATGGTAAAATATAGGTGCTGAGTGATAATTGAATAAATGTGAATAGGGCGATTCGGAAAAAGCTTCCACAAATTTCTCAATTCCTCAAAAAATTCTTTGACCCCTTCGACAGCTATGATGACTCTTGAAACGAAGGTTCCTTTCATAAAAGACATTGAGGTAAGGTTTACATGGCATTAATTTTACAGTGTCCTTCCAGATAATTGTATTCAATTGTATCAAGTCCAGTACAAAAAAGTATTCTGTTAACCTTATTCTCCAGCCGATAACACCGAGTTAAATGAATGGCTATAACCGATTCCCGATTGGATGCAAACTGTTTCTGGCTCCCTACGGATTGGCTAACCCTCTATTAAAAGTTAACTCGGTGCTAACCTTCAGGTTTCGTAACCCTGAGCTGAAAAGCGTTGGTGCAGAGGGTTAGGGTTAACCTTAACCATAAGGTTAACTCGGTGTTCTGTAACCTGCTGCACTCAGGGTTAACTCGGTGTTAACCTTAACCTTAATCTTATTTGGTGCAAACGAGCGTAAGTATCCCTGCACTACAGCAATTGGAATCTAACGAAAAACAAGTCAGTACCTAACAGGTAGATCTGAAAACATTTGACTCTCTAATGGGACATTTAAATTTGGAACTCTTCACAAAATAATTGCACTCAGTAGTTTCCTAAAGCGCCCAACAATGCTGTCAAATGCTTTCAAGATTCTTTACAACTGTACAAAAACAAACACAACAGTTCGCTAGCAGTAAACTGGGCTCAGGTAGCAGTCGTCGTTGAGGTGTCTTCCGGCGGCTGACTGGGTGACTCAGTGCTACCAGTAGTGGAAGATTTGCCTTGATTTTCGTCGATGGAAGAGCGGAGTTTTACCAATTCATCTGGGGTGAGATGTGCCACAATTTCCATGGCAGTCTCCAGGGCAAGATAGCGATGACGAGAGAGCAGACTGTAATAGCATGGAAAAAAGATGCAAAAATGGTTGAATTGAATTGCTAAAGATACTTTCTTAAGGCTACCACCGGCTTGTTTCCTGTAACCTTTCAGAATTCTTCACGTCAATGTCTACCACTGATTTAAATACTCTGGTAATCTTGTAACAGGTCAAACGGGTCAGCTTCCTTCATTCCCCGTATAAAGCCTCTCATCCCTACCCGATCGAGATTCCATGGCGACATGCTAATGATAGTTTATATAAATTTAAAACAGTTTAACTTACGTTTTGACGTTCTGTAGGATTGAACTGTTTTTGAGGGACAAGAGGTTTTCCTGGAAAAGAGATCCTTTTTTCTGTTGATCTTCAGCCCAATTTGTCACTTGAATGTCATCATCCCAGCCAGTAGTAGACTAAAACAAACAATATTTATATATACTTGCATTATGCAGGTATTTAAAAAGTAATACATATGTATGAATAGCGACAAATATTGTTAACAATTTCAATGATACAAATTCGACCGAGCGTTTATGTTTGTACGCAGACACACAGTTTTTAAAAATAATTGAGATTGTGATCGAAAAACTCGTCGCTAACGGACTCATCCTCACACCTGCACCTCCAGAACCAAGTATCAAACGTAGTACGAACTCAATGCAACATATGAGCTAAATTCACTGTTAGAGTATTGGAATGCAAACGTCAGAAATCTGTGTCATACTACTAGGCGAAAGGAAGCTATAGAAATAGACTAAAGGACTGAAGCATAATGATTTAATTCACTAAAAACTAACATTGTAAGGATGGTGGGTCGCATCAAATCAACTTAACCATTGACTGGTTGAAAACAGAATAGAATGGTAAATTCATGATTCTATTGCAACAAAGTTGAGCACTTTTAAACAAAAGAGTAAGACCAACGCTGCAGAGCGTAGAATTGGTGCAGTACTGACCTGATCTTTCCGGCTTTCAGCAAACCATCGTTGTATAAGGCAAGATTTGTATGACATGGACGCGTCAGGAATGACGTCGCTCAGGCGGGACTTCAGTCTCTCCTCGGCCAGTCTTCGCCGCAGGCGCCAGTAGAACATCTTTCGAGCATGACGCCAAGGCACTATCTTCTAAAGTAACAAAAATCAAAACATCCCGTAAAACGTTGCTATAGTCATACGTACAATGAATTTAAAAACCAAAACATCACTGAGAACTGCGTAATGTTGTGTGACCAAATTCCATTACTGCTTAACTGCTGTGCTGCAAGCAAGGAAAAAAACAGTAAAGATGATAAATACTACCTTAATAACCCCTTTTTGTAACATTCGCACAGCAGTATCATGCAGATCAGCGAAATGGACGGCAACAGTATGATACAAAGAGAGGAGATGCTCTTCTCGCAAGGACAATTCTTTCTGAAAATGAAAGAAAAGCTTAAAGAAAAAAATTTGAACAGCAAAATTATTTTAGATAATCATCCAGATTATCACAGATAAACTTAAGACCGGGCAGTGGGCGCTACATTTTGAGGAGGCTTGTACTTGAAAGCTTTGTAGATTAAGGGGGGGATTAGATTGTTAGATTGGGGGGAATTAGATTAAGGGGATTAGATTGTACATTTTTCGACCATCTCCGATTTTTCTCATTTTCGCATATTTTGTAGTCCTCATGGGTCCGCAAAACAAGACAAGTGCGTTTGTTGCAAAACTTTTCCTATCATACACTATAGCCCTTCAAAGGTGACCCCGGCATGTGTTAAACACAGGAAAATGAAAAAGTTAGGAAAATTTTTCTGCTACCAAGAGTTTGAGCGCTGTGTAAGAGCAAATCGGCTACTACTTGTAGTAAACCTAATTTAGACTAGATAAAATGCTAATATTTATACGAGGTTATTTTCCGTAGGGTCGCTGATTTTATACGAATTTTCAAAGTCCGGAGAAGTCGATTTTTGCTCAAAATAGCTCTACAAATGTGTAGGTCAGTGGACATTTTGTCCTGTCCTGAACTAACCCTTTGGTGTAGAAACTTCGCGTTTACATATTAGCACAGTATATTGTTAGAGCTGCCTTTCAAGTAGCTCACAGGTTTGGTACCAGAAATTCCATTTTTCCTCAAAAATCGTTACTTTTCGAAAATTTCATGTTTGCTGCTTCAGAAGTTAGTCAAATCTTAAGGTATCTCAATAAACTTTGGCATGCTAATAGGCTGGCATAACACCTACGTGTATGTAAAGTTTCATGCCCAAAGCCTGTGTTTTCCTATGGAGACATGCAAAAATGTCAAATTTTCAACTTTTTCAAATATAGCCATATTTTATATTAAATTGAAGCTCTCGATGTGCTGAACATTTTTTCTTGCACCAAATCTCTACAAAGCAGTATGAGAAAGTTAGAGCTAAAGTTTGAAGCAAATGACAGTAAGAATAAGCTTTACCAAATCGTCCAAACGCCGTGTCTCGATCGTTGCTTGGCTTGCCACTGTAATTTATGCGGTAATAAACACCTACAGGTAAAGGCTTTAAATTGATGTATTTGCCATGTCGCAATCTCTTGAGATCCAATGTGTGCACGACTTCGAATCCCTCAGCGAGGCATACTAACGTAAATACTAAATTGTAGGGATTTGTACTGCAATATTTCTAGACTGGATTGACCCTGGACTCTAAAAATTTGTCTTGTTTTGGGTACATATGGGGGTATATTATATCCAAAAATGAGCGAAATCGGTGACTATAAAATTTGGTACCTGGCGATCCCCCTCCTTAATAGAATTTAATACAACCTGTCTATCAGGTTCAAGATTAGCAAAGCACCTTAGTTCAGGGGAAAAATTGACCCTAAACGACTAAGATACGTACGTCCAGTTCCTTCCTCTTATCAGCGTAGGTCGCAGAGTCTATATCAGCTCGCTGTTGCAAAGCATCCATCTGTGCCAGCAAGTCTTTGCACTGCTTATCACAACGATGCATGGTTTTGATCAAGTCTCTCTTACGATACTTGATCTCCACGGTTCCCTCCGGCTCAAGAACACTTCCCCTGAAAACAGCACAAATCACAAAAAATTGCAAACAAACAGGAGAAATAAAAAAGAACATTCAAACATCAAAAATACATCATTCAATTCAGCACAGCACAGTCTATGGAACTTAAAGCTCACCTTGAATCATTGTCAGCGTACATCTCCATGAAATCTGGATTGATGGAAGGATCAACCACTACCCAGGCGCCTCCTCTCAGCTCTCCGTAGGGTGGAATGTAGATAAAGATCGGCTGCTTGTAGGCACACAGACCGTCCACAATGTAGGCTCCAAACTTCAGCACTTGCTCATACATGTCTAGAAAAGGCAGAAAAATTTATGACAGAAGCGTCATTAAAACGGAAAATATTTAATACAAAGCATACGTATCCTATCCTTGTACTTGATATCCAGATTTAGACTATGTATTGCATTACAAACGAAAAGACGTGGCAATTATTACATTAGCCCTAAATTAAGGATCGCTATGCCTGGGCAAGTTGTAGTTAAAGATAGATTTATGGTAAAGTTGAACAAAATAGGTCTAGGATTGTAATGGTTTTTTGAAAAGGTGGAGAATTGGGTGACCACGGTGTCCTCTCCCACTCCAATAACTAACTATGGCCCTATTTCTTTAAAGATTAAAATGGTCGGATTAAACGGATTAAAAACTAGCAGGATTAAAACTTTTAATCTCTATTTCTTTATTGCAGGATTAAACGGATTAAACAGATTAAAATTAACTCGTTTAATCCTGCCGTTTTAACTCGCAGATTAAATGAGTTAATTTTAATCTACTTAATCCGTTTAATCCTGCAATAAAGAAATAGAGATTAATAGTTTTAATCTTGCTGATTTTTAATCCGTGGGTTAAAACTAATCCAAACGCTATTTCTCTATAGCTGGGATTAAATTAACTGTGTGCAGTTCTTACAACTTGCACGATCTGAAAGCGCAAAACTTGCAGGATTCAGCTTAGCTTTGGCGTAGGTATGCTTTCAATACATGATGTCGATTGGATCGGTTGCTAAAATTCTCTTCTTATCTGATTCACCAATTGGCTGATAAGGCCCAATTAAGCCCAGATCGGGCCGATCCGATGAGGCCATAATTTTAATTTTTAAATGTAATAATTAATTTAAGGAGGTTCCATCATGATAAAATTTATGATTACGGATTCTGCTCATTTTTACATAAAGTTTTGTCACACATACACATCGAGATTAATTTTTGAGTAATTTCGTTCAGTATTTAACGAGTAACGAGCTATTAATTGTAAACAGTTTAAAAGGGTACGTGGGTGCCGCAGCAAAAACACACAATTTGCACCTGAGTGTCCCTGACTATGGAGCTTCATTCGGTTGTACATGTTTAATAACTGATGTAACAAAGAATTCCGGGCATATATGAATAGTGTTTAATAGGGAAAATCCATCTTAGGGCTTTATTTAGTGATTTTAAGGAGTAGCACCGTCGATGGAAAATATAGTCCTTGACCCCAATAAACATTTAACAGCCGAGAAATTGAATTTAACGCTTTTCCGGACCATGGTCCAACAAGCAAAAATGTCACCCACAATGACAGCTTTCGATTGATATAAAATTTATCGTATTACGAAAGACAAGAAAAAGATTGCTATTTTTCAGGTTTCGGCTGTTAGGCCCACGTATTTGACCATAGCAATCTACTGGGTGGGTGTATTTAGCTGCAAGCACTGTACCCAAAATTGACCCAAAATTTATAAATATATAATGTGCAAGCAGTATTCTGACATTTTGCGGATGTTTGTTGCCATGGTTCAACGTTATTTAAAAACACAAATTTTCTAAACTTTGGGCCTTTTCAAAAAAGGGTAGAGTAGAGTTAAAATTAACTCGATCCTTTTCATGAAAGAGTTAAAAGAGGGAATCTCAAGCTTGAGTGGAGTTAAAGCGAGTTAATACAGCTATCTTTAACTCTACTCTACTCTACTCTACCCTTTCTTGAAAAGGCCCTTTGTTAAAAATTCGCTTTCTGCCCCAGAGAAATCTTGAAGCCAGGCAGAGATAACCAGGATCCTGTGGTATCGTTCGAATTTACTTGTCAGAAGCTGTGATTTGTAGGAATTAGAATTTTTAATTAGACCTCCCAGTTTTCAAACTATTTCATCAAAGTTGCTGACCCCTATTTTCAGCGTTGCAAATACTTAAATTTGGCTGTTCTCAAACTGCAAAAATCATTTAGCAGCAATAGCAGTCCAATGGTAACAAGCGCCATTAGCTTTGGCATTTTTCGAAAATAACCGTTGCCAATTCATTATTTCGGACACAGTGGTCAGAAATGCAGCAAAAATATGCTTAATTAAAGTTGGGTTTTCTTTTCTTGAATTAAAGCAGGTAGTTCTCGCTAACATGTTAAAAACGATTGGAAAGTTTATAAAAATGATTTAGTTTTGTATTTTAGGAAAATTAGAACAGAAATTTTAAAGGTTTTTAAGAACAGGAAAGCTCAATATTCAAATCATCAAATATGCAATGAAAATGTAGTAAGTGTGATTACGGTAATAATAGCGCCGTCTAGATACGCAGTTCCTGATTGTAATTGTTACGTTTCGCTGTTTCTGTTTTTAATCCGTTTAACCTCTGTAGCAACACGGGGATTAAAAATCAGTTCAAAAGTAGCCAGCAGGATTAAACGGATTAAAATTAATCTTTAAAGAAACAGAAATTACGGCAGTCGGATTAAAATTAACTCTCTCATTTTTAATCCTGCTAAGTAATAAAGAAATAGGGTTGGATTAAAAATTTTAATCCTGCATGATTAAAGAAATAGGATTAAAGGTCGGATTAAAAGTAGCTCATTTAACTCGTTTAACCCGCCGGCTTAAAATTTAATCCGTTTAATCCTGCTAGCTATTTCTTTAATGTGGATTAATTTTAATCTAATCCGTTTAATCTTTAAAGAAATAGACCCTATGATACAGTTTTTGTACCAATAAACTGACATATATTGGCATATATTGACTATTGACATATTATAAGCATCTTAATAAAGGAAAATTTTGAGATATTTGAACTCAGCGTAGTCGAAAACATATCCATGTCAAATTATAGCTCATTGGTCAGTTTTAATGATTCTGAATTTGGGGGGGGGTACGGGTAATCGAGATAAGATCCACTATTTGTACGTGTTTCTGCAACTTACTAATCTACTACTAATCTACTACTACTACTATTATCATTCAGATTTTCTTCAAGTTACTAATCTATTATTGAAAAATGGATAAAAATATAATTTGAAGAATTTTGCTTCTTACTTAAGCCTACGTATATATATACGCAACGCAATACAAGCCACCGACCCTCAAAAACAGGAAGTAATAATCAAGACAAAATATATATATATATAATGAGTGTTTAATGCATTTGATATTTTAAACCTGCCCATCAATTACAGTTAAAATTCGGCCCGAATTTTATTAATAATGCTCAGCCAAACTGAATTGTATATATAACTGTCAGTAGGTGGATCATACGTAATTCTGTATAGGAATGGCACAAAGAAGTCAGCTATATACGTTACGCAATCAATTGGAGAAATAAGCATCAACACAATACAAAACATGTTTTTATTGTTAGCTACAGAGACAGATACAAGTGTGTGGCCGTGCAGAAGCAACAGCCAAGACATCGTCTCTGAAGACACTCAATGACTGCTACAGAATCTATTCACTACATAGGACAGCTTGGAAGTTTTTCTTGTTCTTTCTTGCTTTTAACTGGTTAACCAACTAACTTACTACACATTGCATAAGCTATTTAGCTTTATATGTTAGACGTTATTTTTGCCAGTTCAAGCTGGCATTAATAATAGTGTTCGTATGTTCTGATTGAGAATAGTTCCAAAAAATTCTCACAGTAACGTTCCCCTCAAGTATTTACGCCTCCTTAATGTCTGTCCTGTCTTTCTGAATTTTGAGGATAAAAATATCCAGAAAGGTAAACAACTCTGAACATATATACGTATATACGTACAACTTTTCCATTTTTCTCAACAAGATGAATTGGTTTTCCTATAGTCAAAATATGGCTGGAGTAAATAAAATACATAACAGCAATCAACCTCCTCTTTGCATCTTTTGCTGGTTGCATCTAAACGGAAAAGTTTCACTTATATAATTAACGCAAAGCTCGTTGTATAGCTAAAAAGTTGGAAAAAAGTTTTAAAACTTTGGCCACAGCCGTTTGCTAAGCACGTGCATCAATACAGCATGTATGTAACATAAAAGCTTTAAGACAAACTATAAAGCTAAGGCAGCAAAATTGATTTCGCAATAATAAGGATACCGCTAGTTTCCGCTTAGGGTAGAAGTCGACTCTGTCTCCTTTTCAGTTTTCAACAAAACTTGATTGTCAATCTTGGTAAGCTCTACTCTCATCATTTTATTATATATAATCAGACACAGCATGGTGGAATGTTGTAAAAATATAAAATTTAATATATAACTATTTTTATCACACTAATATATAAAAATATTATACAGAAATGTGCAATAATCAAATATTTTTAGTACTATCGTTTTAATTAAAAGAGCAACCCCAACAATCCAAACTTCAAAGCAATGCGTAATATGGCTGAAGTAAAATAGTTTGAAAAACTGGACCTTTAAGTTTCGACATTCTTAAGTCTTCCAAAAACTTAGCATCAAACATAAAGAAGAGTCCACAACGGCGCATTACGTACTACCTACAGGTCGGGCATCAAATTTGTATATATGTGCATTAGGGATCGACCGGAACTCCAAAAAACCGGAACCGGAACCGGAACTGGCTTTAAAAAACCGGAACCGGAACCGGAACCGGAACCAGCTCTTTAACACTACAAAAATCGAAAATTTTTTCTGACGTTTTGGACAATTTTTGCTCAATTTTTTGGTTTTTTGTAGATACTAGAATATTGTAATAACGTTTTAATTGTATTTTATATATATATATACGTAGTTATTTCAATGCAAGAACATGAAATCTGCAATTTATTAAGAGAATTTTGTCTTATAGCATAGTTAAACTTTACTGTATATATAGTTTTTTAGCGGTTTTAAAGCATTCTCTTTCCTATAAAAACATTAGTTACGCCTTCCTGAAGCATACGCAAAAATTTGAAAATTTGGTCACCGTGTTTTTTCCCCGCTCTAGTGGACCCTATGTGGGGGAAAAAACATGGTCAAATTTTTTTACTGGGTGCACGTAGGGAAAAATCACTATTGCCATGTGATAGAGCAAGTCGAATTATGTCCGCATGCAAATTTATAGTAGCCAAAGTTGGATGGTTGGTTAGATATATACTTGCAAACTTTCGAAAATCCTTAGCATTTTGGCCAATTTTGGGAGGTCAACTTTGGTCAAGTACTGTACTTACAGAATCAAACATAGAAACCAATCTGGTATTGTAGGGTATACTTCTAGACTTGCTCTTTCTAATGGGCTATACTAGGCAGCTGCAACTGCTATGGTTGGGGAGTAGGCGACCATGTTTTTCCCCCTCTTTTCCGTCATGTTTTCCCCCCCCCCTGACTATATATATTCATAACAACGATAGATATATACATTAGACATTATTATTGCAAATTCTAAACATTCTAAGTATATAATGCAATAGCGCCGCAGGCGAAAATTTTTTAATAAATCATATTCTGGTTATTAGAGAATCGCAGTTTTTCAAAAAGGTTTAAAGAAGTTTGATAAAATTTTTGAAAATTTTATTAAAATTTTGCTTTTGATAATAGGCTAAAATTGGTTCCGGTTCCGGTACGTTTTCAAAAACCGGAACCGGAACCGGAACAAAAAAGTACCGGAACCGGAACCGGAACCGGAATTCCGGTCGATCCCTAATGTGCATATATATATTATTCGTATCCATGCTGAGTTTCTCCTTTCTCCATTTCTTCCATTTTTTAATTTCAGACTGCTCAACGACCACGCATTATCATCATCATATTGCCTTTTGTTTTGTCAAATTTACTGTTTCATCACTTTGCCGCCCACTTATAAATACAGTCTAAAAATCAACGATGTCTGGATCGACCAAACCAAAGGTAAGATTTGCTGAGGATCCACCGGAAACCTTTGTGTACAACCCAGCTCCCACCTACTCCTATGCCACAGCAGCGCCCCACTCCTGGCCACGACCTAGTGACTATTATCCCGCCAAACGACTCTCCAGCCCTTCCTCCATCAGCCGCAGTGGCAGCGGTCTATCCTCATCGCCATCCTCCTATCTAAGTCGGTCCAGCTCGTCTCCAGCCTATGGTTATGGTCTACAGCGAAAAAGCTATTCAACATCAAGCCTATACTCACCGATCAGCACTACTTACGGCACAACTCGCTACGGCAGCTACGGAAGCAGTGTGTATCGCAGTGCCAGCATTGCCTCACCGCGGGAATACTACCAGTCGCCCAGTCGAGTTAGCGACTATTTCAGCAGTCGAAGCCGATCCTATTCTCCCTATGTGGATGGTCCCCGGCCCACTGCCCGATCCCGTTACGGTTCCTACTCCGCGGGGCGAAGTCAGACAACTGGGCTTGCTGGAAGCTATACCCTGAGTCGGATGCGGCCTATGTCAACATCACACACCTCTGTGAGAGAGTGGGTAAATACATCCAAATGTTTTCGTTTTGTCCTAAAAATCCTACCCTTCCGCAATTCTAATATTCTTAAATAAAATCATAAAATATAGAGTGTGCGTATATACGTAAGTGAATAAAATAAATCTATGTGATAATTCAAACTAACATATATACGTATAAACATTCCTAAAAAGAAGTGAACATTCAAAATTTCCAATCTGTTCCCCGCGGTGCCGCTAAATACTCCATGCTTAGCCACTCAGGTATGGACGTTACACACGAACGGTTTTGTCTTCTCTAATAGCTTAGAACTCAAGAAAAACTTGAGACGGTTGTCATTAATATATATGTAATATCAAGAGTACATAATATAAAGTGGTCCTGGCAGGTTCTTTGTTAGCAGCTGCAGGTATATACATGCTCTGCTCGCTAACGGCAGAACCCCCCAGAAATGTGCTTCAAACAAATTCGCCCGCTATCTTTGCGTTCTAAAGATACGGGGAGTGAGTGTTAAGAAACGTATATATATATATATATAGAGAATACTTGGCGGGACCCCAAGAAATAGAAGAAATTTGCATTGAAGAAATTTGCATTTTTGCCCCAAAATACTGGCTTATTTTTACTGGGGGCCGCCCCCCAATCGGCGACCTCCCCCCATTCGAGGTTCCCCCCCCCCATGAAAAGCCCCTATAAATTTCGACCTCCCCCCATAACGCCCCCCCGTAACCCAAAAATTGCCAAATTTTACCACTTTTACCCTAAATTTTCGAAAAATTTGCCGGCTTCGCCGTATTTTTAACGAAATTTTCACTATTTTAGCGTAAAATACACCTAAAATTAGTCATTTTTAGCGATTTTTGGCATTTTTTTGCACAAAAAAAGTGAAAAAATTAGCAAAATTTCTCCAAAAATAAGCCCCCCATTTTTGGTGAGCCACGGGGGGGGGGCAACTTCGAGCCCCCCCCCCTCCATAAATTTTGGCCTAAAAATAAGCCAGAAATATTACATTGTTTAATTCTTTTACAAAACTAAACCATGGCGCCGAACGTCTGGTTTTATTATATACTGTACCAAAACATTTTCCTTCTGTCACTTCAAAGGGGGCTCTCTTCCCCTGAGACACTCCTCCTGGGTTCTGCCTTGGTCACTAAGTACACGTTGGTGATCCGTTAGCGTGCAGAGGATGTACTTGCAGCTGATAACAGAGAGACTGCTAGCTGCCACATATACAATGTACTCTTGGTAATATACATGCACTTTGTGAATATTTCAGCATCCACCCATAACTTACACAAGTAAGTTTACTCCAGCCTATGGTACTGCTCAACGATATCTGCAATATCCTCGCTATCCAACTGCAACTGACTATCGATACATCACGCCTTCATATACTACAAAGGCACCGTCAACAGTACGTTGATTACAAAATTTGTAGGGATTTAATTTTATTACTCTTCAAGACTTTTGTAGTATTTCAAATTCAAAGTAAACGTCCTCCATCTTGAATGAACACGTAGGTGCACAGAATAAAACTAAATTTCCAGAGAGAGCTTTGAGAAAAGGAGCTGGTCCCTTTTCCACTGATGCAGACAACACTTGGCCTGAACTCTCCTGGCTCAACGGCCTATGCAACCGGAGATGAGCGCTGGAAAACCGGACCAACCCTGGCTAGGGTAAAAGATTTATCCATAGATTTATCCATTTATCCATTTATCCTTTATCTTAACGATTGGTAGTGAAAGTACGAACCCCTATACTTATTGTTTGTCTACTCTACACAAAGTTGATGTAAATTTACTATAAAACATTTACAGGAACGTGTAACAAAATGCCCTATTTCAGAACGTCTACACAAGCTACGGAAGCTACACACCCAGTCATCATCATCATCATCACAGAAGCAGATCCCGTTCGCTTCCCAAAACCTATGAGGTTGAGAAGCCCAGAGCCTACTATGCGGACTGGTATACGGATTATCGCGTTCAGTGGCGAACGCCCCATGCCAGTCTTCGATTTCAGAAATAAAATCAGAAATGCCTAAATTTGACAATTATTGCGAAACTGACCATCTTGCCTGCCTGCCACTAAGCTATGATCCAACAGTATGTTATGTATAAACGAACACAAGATTTCAACCCATACTTTGTATACTACTGAAACTAACAGTACCAATATATACAGTTTCTATTCTGTGTTGGACAAAGCACTGCTAACATCAGCATTGCAAATGCCAATCCAAATACCTTACTAAACTGTGAAAAATTAATGTATTTTTAAATTTGATAAAGTATTTCAAGGCTGATGCTAACAAATGTTTATGTTTATGACACTTTGAAATGTTGGTATGTTTAGACTTGTTTTTTAACTGTACGTGGTATTACGTAACACGTATCATTTAGTCGCTTCTAGCAACTTATTTTTGTCAGTAGTTTGTATACGTGTAATTAAAGGGGTTTTTCATCAACAATTTTTTGACCAAATGTGTATATAGATGGGAGAGGTGACAACTGCAGCACCCTCAACTCGTATACGAAATAGTGGACAGACTGAAATGAAAGGAACAGCACACAATAATGACGAATAGCTTTGCTGATATCGAGACTAAAACTTCCGGCTAGGTGCTGATCTATAGCTTATAATATACTTTCCGTCGCTTTGGAGCAGCGTGACTAAAATGTCTACAAAAGACAGTCCCCCCCCCCATCTCAACAAACACCATTCTTAACGCTGATTTGTTTCTAATCCAATGTACACAGCAATAATTGTTACATGTCCTTTGTTTGTTTATTTCATGTCGTTTCACCAAAATAGTTACAACATTTTCCCCGACAGTAGGTGTTAGAAAGAACAAGTAGAAAACCACAATTCTCGAACAACTTTCGCATTTACAGCACGAATGTGACGCACTTTCGAAGTAATTTTGTCGTCACGTTTAACGCAAATTACAGTTCACTCACTATTCGTTCCTACCTACATACATGCGAATCCTACGTAAATTTAGCACAACAACAACGGTTTTATCCATAACAGGGCTAGAAATAACATTAAGAAGGAAGAACATACGTATATACTACGAAAGAAGTCAACTATATGCACTATTTTATGTTAAAATCGCAACAACAACAACGCCACCTCTTCAGGCTCAATACAAAACACACACAGACATAACACAATGCTAAAACTTATATATATATATATTGTAAAAATCACATAAAACAGCAACAAAATTTTACCTTTCATTCCGCCAGAAAATCCGCGCCAGTTGGCGAAAATAAACAAAGGCAATTCTTCCTGATTGAAATCCTGAATAGCCTGGGCAGTCTTAAAAGCCGAATCAGGATACCACACCTGTCCAGCTTGTGGGACCACGCGCGCCTCTGAAATTCAAAATAGCTATGAATTGATGTCCAAAACAACACCTTTAGCTGAACTAATTTGATACGCAATCAAAATCAATTGTACAGCCAGATTTTCATGAAGACGAGGGTGTCTAAAGAAATTTTCCCTGAAATACATATCGTATTTTTGTTTCTGCGTCAATAAATGCGGGTAAACTTGGTTGAAAAACCGAAAAGAACCAACAATGAACAACTCTATAAAGAAAACCGGGGTCTGAGAGAGCTTCCAGAAGCCTAAAAATAAATTCTCAAACTTGAAAAATCAGCAACGGAAACACGATGATTTGTCCCGCAGAATCTACGTATGAATGCGATGTTTTCAGAGCTAACACAAGTTTAGTAGCAATAACTATTTTGTAGATTGATAAACACGGATAACACGGATAACTGATATATAACACTTTTTTCAAAAAGCGAAAACGTTTATGTTAAGAAAACTCATGTTTTAATGTTTCAAAGTCGTAGTCCAGGACAAAAACGTAGTCAAAGCAGCGACAGAACAATGTGATAATTTAAAGATTTAAAAGCAGCTAGACAATGGATAGCCTAACACAACCAAAAAACTCAAAAATAAATTAGAGATAATTGCAAATTACAAAATCGTAACAGTAATAAATTATAAATTATCATACTCTTTCAAACAGACCTGAGTCAACGGTTGCGGGATCAGCCGGTATGGCAACCTCAACCGATCTTGTCTCGACCGCAATAACACCGCACGGAATTCCGCCAAGACGAGCCCGTCCAGTCACCACAGTCTTTGCCCATCCAGTCAAAATTTCTCCAAACGAGCCCTCATCAAAAAAGCCACTGGTCCAAGAGCCCCGTTCACCGATATCAAACCTTCCCTCCAGCATCCAGCGTGGATTGTAAGGATTGCGCGTTGGAGCAAACTGGATTTCCCGATCAACCGGGTCCACCGGAACGGTTACCGGAAGACCGGCACCGCGACGGGCCGGAACATAGGAAAGCCACTGCAGGAGAGTATAGACGCCCTCAAAATCTGTCGAAACCACGGCATGCGACACCCCGTTATTATGCATAATGGACACTCCGCCCAGCTGATTGTTGGACGTGTACACTTCCCGTCCCAGCAGTTTGTTGAGGGCCGGAGCCCCGGTCAGGATGATGTCCGAATTTTCCACCTGAATCACTCGCTGGGCCAGTCGAACAAGATACGCTCCGATCCCGACAGTTCGACAGCTGACCAGACTCATGGTCACACCTTCGTGATAGGCCAGGGAAGTCTCGCCAGCAATCAACCCAGAGCCTTTCAGATTTTCCACACCAATACAATCCTCCTTACCCACAATGTCCATTAGACGATACCGGGTCTCCCCCTCTTCTTCTACGGCCTGTGCATGTACAAACTGACCGGCAGCATTGATTCGTTCATAGTCCGCAGACGTGAGATAGATATACTTAAATCCCTTATCCGGAGCATTCTCATCCTGCCAGGCAATCCGATAACAGGCCTTAACCTCATCCGACAGACCCAGACGGGCTCCACTGTTACAGGCCAGGTAGAGCCGAGGCAGACCTCGGCGTCTGGCCTCTTCCGATGCCTTGTAGTACAGTACATCCTCTGGCACAGAGAAGCTGCCAATATAGTGTGTCAGGTCGTTGGCAATCACAATGATATCCCGACCGTCCGGGTACTCTGGGGTGCGTAGGGTCATTCGCCAGGCCACCATGCCACAGTTGTTCTCACCCGGCATTCGACTGATCTCCTTCAGATTATCCCGGGGATCCAGGACCAGTTCAACGCACTGAATCACGTCTAGGGCGCTCATTTCCGCATCCTGATGACGGGCCAGATTGAAGGCTTTCCACAGTTTAACCAGGGCCTGGCGAAACATTTCCGGAAAATCATAGACATAGGTGGTATTCATTTTCTGGGCCAGAAATCGTTTCTGCTGCATATGGTCCTTGGCCTGGTAGGGAGCGTCCGTAGGTAGACCGTCCAGTGGACCCCGGTTGGAGCTGCCCCAGGTTTTGAACTTCACCTGGATGGACTCAGAGTCCACCACTTCCCGGTAGAGATGAACGTCCAGAAAGTAGCCCGATTCATTCGAGACTGTCAGACGCATAGGCAAGGGTTCGCCGTCGACGGTCAGCCGGACGGTGAACTTCAGCTCGGCCTGCAATACTCTCAGTTTCCACAATCTTAGACCATACCTAAAACAAACATACAAATAGCAAACTTGCGTGGCATTTTCATCAATAAAAACTCTACTAAAAACTAACTGTCCAGGGGCCGATGTTATCAAGCATCTCAACCCGGGTTGAAACCCCAACCCGGGTTGAGATTGGTTTTAAAATTTTGACCCCGGTGTTATCAAAACCGGGTTGAATTAACCCGGGTTGAAAAAACAGGGTTGGGATTGACATTTGGGTTGCGTTGAAACGAATTAACGCTGGCAAAAATTAGTCAAACCCAAAATATTTGATAACATTGGGTTGAGCACTGGGGTTTAGCCAACCCGAAAATTTTAGGGTTGAACCCAAAAATGAGTTCACCCTGGTTGAACTCAACCCGATTTTGATAACATTGGCCCCAGGTGGTTATATTAATTAACCGTGCCATACAAAATCGGTGGTTTAATCAGTACCAGTCAATTCAAAAATCACTTGACAAAGTCCTTAAGTGGGACGACTGCAGTAGAAGAAACTCGTAAGAATCCTGTCGGTTAGGCGGTTTCAGCGGCGGCGAGAAAAATTTCAGCAGTGCTACAAGCAGATTCAAACCGTTCGAGAAATAATTTTATACATTTCCACAACATACAAACTACCACAGTTGATCCGCTCAAAAGCTTACCGCATAATAATATCACGAACAGTTTCCACAACCCGCATCGGGTCCAGGGTAACGCAGGGAACAAAGTTGAGAAAAATATGGTTGCAGTCCACTTTCTTGGCGTCGGGATGGGAAAAGGCAACTTCAAGCTCATCCATGGCTTCCAACAAAATTCTCTCTCCCTGCAAATAACCAAAACTAGTTTAACAAATTTCATAAAAGAAACAAATTGGACTACTTAAAACTAAATAAAAGAAAAACAAAATAAAATCAGATCAGACTGATTTGATAAACTACAACAGGTTACCATTTCTGGCAGTTTTCTGATCATGCGTACCAAGTCTAAATCTGCAAGAATAGTCAAAATCTCTGAAGGGGTATTCAATTTTACTAAATTTATTCAGAACTGACTGAGTCCACTGCGCACAATATCCAAGTCAAGAAATATGAATCACCTCATTCCGCATATACTCAAACGAAGCCTCCTTCGAAACCAGGTCCGAATGGCGAATGATACATCGAAGGAAGAACCGATAGTCAGTTACCGGCTGCCCCCGAGCCACCTTAGCCGATCCCAGATACAGGTGCATCTTACGATTGGCTGTCGGCACAGCGGACAGAACGAAATTTTTCATCCGATTGATCTCCAACTGGAAGGCCAGTGCCGGCTCCAGATGTCGGTAGATGGTGTCCTCCTCAAATCCATCCTTATAGCGGAAGGTGAAGTATTTTGGAAAGAGGCGAGGCTCCAGAATGATGAAGGTAACCCGACGAATGCCAGCACCCACCAACGTTCCCTTGTTGTCCAGGCAAAATTTCTGCAACTGACTGACCAGCTGAGCGTCCAGTTCTGCTCCGGTATTGGTGGCCACCGGGCCTCGATTGCCGGCAGACGGAACCCGGACAGCCACACTGATGATCTTGATGGCCTCTTCACACTGAACGGCTGTCGGGACGGCCGAATCACTGACCGAATGTCGCAGGTTGTTGCCACCGTTCACCGACCCGGCACCGTTTGTGGCCCCAGTTTCCTCCTCTTCATCCTGTTCCATCAGAACGTCCAGGGTGAAACTGTTCAGGAGGGCGGCAAAGTTGGCATGAACGTCCTCCAGACTGTTGAAGGCAGCGATGACGCCCTGGCGCTGACAGAGGGCAGTGTCTGTCAGTGGGAGCTGGCCCAGTTCTCCGATTTCCTCGTCCCGGCTCTCCACCCGGCACATGCTCTCCCCAGAGCTGCCACCGTTACGATGCTGGAACACTCGATGCGGATGATGACTGGGCAGGGTGAACTGGTATTCCACGGCAAAGATTTCACCAGGGACCACCTGTAATAAACAGAAAGACTATGACAATGACACTGACTAATACAAGAAGGCTGGCATTGCAAAACTGCAAAGTTTAGAAAAGTTTCGTCTGTATTTTTCTATACCAAGTTTCATTATGTTAACATCTGTACATTAGTACAAGTGAACGTGGATCATAACAGCAACTATGAACTCTTGTCTATTATCCATGGTGCCCAACAATCTCAAATTCTCAAATGACGCCTAGAAACAATTAGCCGTCTAACGTCGGCCTTGAAATTTAAAAAAACAATTAGACGTCTTGCCTCAGCCCACACATTCGAAAAATTAACCCAGTGTTGTAATACCATCACCAATGCGTTAAGGAGGGCAGCAAATGCAGCAAGCCTATCAAGAGTTAGTACATGGCTTGGGTAAGAGATGAGAGGATGCAAATACAACTTCAACAAGTTTATAACAGGCTCGCAGATAAAAACGATCTCCTATCACCATGTAGATAACAGCCAAGAGTATACCACGAATCTAATCAGCTCGAGGGAGACACTTGAGTTGACCACGGCCACAGAAACCCTACTAGGGATGGGCGCGCAAAAAAGGACTGGAAAAAAGTTTTTTCCGTTTTTTCCGATGGGGTGGAAAAAATGGAAAATATTTCTAGTGTTATTTTAACGACTTTTACAGCGAAATATAATGCTTTCTGAACTTTTCCGGCGATTTCGCACTATTTACAACCTTTTCCGTGGATCATAGTAGGTGGGGGTATGCTAAATTTGACCAAATTGTATTTGGGTTTTTTGGAAGCATCGGAAAAAATGGAAAAATATTCGAGACATGTTCTGAAAGTTAATTTATGAAATCAGAACATCAAGAAACTATCAAAAACACTGTTTAATGAGATAATAAGACGATAGTCATGAACTTGAGCTAATTCTGGGATTTAAGATATTTTGCCATGGAATGTGATAGAACTGAAAGAAATAATTGACACTGCAGCACCTCCATATGATTGCGAAACTCAGGTAAGTTAACAATTCCATGCCAAACAATGGAATGTTCAGACAAAAACTGTTAATACGCCTGGTATTGTTTACTTTACGAGGTGTGTTACCTACGAAACCGCAGAACTGTCAGGCTTCAAGGTATACAGAAGTCACCTGTAGATTACTCTGCAGTATCGTCAGCTGAAGATTCCTGTAATCAATTCTGTAACTGAAAGCTTTGTAAGCGCTTGTGTAAGTGCACTACCCGGTGGGGCTATGAAATATCTTGAAAACTGCTTCTATGCATGTAGAAATATGAAATAACACAACTTTTAGCACATTGGTGAATTTTGGGGTGATCGGAAAAAAAGGAAAAAATGAAAAAAACCGGAAAAAGGTTTTTCCCGGCAATCTTTTTTT
Organism: Trissonchulus latispiculum; assembly: GCA_030248195.1. Taxonomy (NCBI): domain Eukaryota; kingdom Metazoa; phylum Nematoda; class Enoplea; order Enoplida; family Ironidae; genus Trissonchulus; species Trissonchulus latispiculum. The sequence continues at coordinate 18,456 of JASAND010022733.1, read as the reverse complement.
TCCGGAAAAAACCAACCCTAAACTCTACCCAGGGGCACATGCGGAGGGGGAGGAGCGCAGACTAAGGTATAACAAATTTTCGAAGTCAACGCTACATTTCCTGAGTCTTTACTTAATATAGGCTCGTTTTAGCAAATTTGTATTTGCAACTCATTCAAAAAACTTTTCAACTTCTAGGGGCTTCACCCCAGACCATCCAAATATGTTACGGTCCGCTGCCCTCAAAAATCTGTCTGTGTGCGCCAGTGATCAACCCTGCCACCTTGAAACTTCCTCAAAATTCGAAATTCTCCAATTCGCTTAAGGGATCCAAAGTGAGCAAGACATATAGGCTCCGACCGCAAATGTAAAAATTTCAAAAGGGTAATATGATGTACAAAGCCATTGTGAAACGTTCATCTTAAAACATGTTTGACATTTTTAACTAAAAAATTTACGTGCGCGTGCCGCCTGTCATATTCTTATATCGTAAGTGTACTCTTGCTATTGTAGTATAGCCCTAACGATTACGGTTCATGGTAAGCTAGCTGAGCTTCAGCAAGGTAAAGTTTTTCGTGAAAGATATCTTCGCGAAGCTCGCCAAATTTGACGCAAATCGCTACCTTTCGCGAGAGGAAAATGTGTCGCGCAAGTTTCTAAAGACCTGTACTGTATGCTGTTGGATGGTGCAACCAAAGAAAAGGTTGTGATCCCTGCCCGAGACAAATAGGAGTCAGTCAAGACAGTGTTAGATGCTGAGAAAATGGTACACCCCAACCACGTGTGTACATAATTACACAGATATTAATGGAAGCGTTATTATGCCCGTTTGCCTTGAACGTATAGCTTACCTCAATCGCAAGGTCATTAATATTATAAACATGTTTCCCCGTAACAATCTAAGAAAATTGAAAAGGACCATAACTACTATAGGTATGCTGACTCAAATTAAAACTGCAAGTGAAAGATAGTGGAAAAACAAATTATGTACTAGCACAAAAATGTTCAAAAATCATTAACGTCAAAGACAATAGAAGATTTTCTACAGACCGAGACCCGCTCACTACTTCAGATGTTGCGAACCATTTTTGTATGTATTTCACTTGAATTTGTCAGAGTCAGCAGAATATTGTTAAACTCATTAGTGGCAAAATTTACGGGTCTTAAACAATCCAAAATTTTATGTACATGCATCCATGCTGCGAAAGAATCAGCAATAGATATCCTACACTATGGTTTGGTTAAACAAAACCTATATTAGAAATTAAAAACCGTAAACCTGGCAATCAGCAAGCCTACACTCTCTTACCTCATGATGTTTTAGACAGTTGACTTCGTAGGCAATGTAGGCCCTTCGAACATACACTTCCAGCGCGGCCATGCGGACTCTGGCATTCGGATGGTAGAAGAAGTCATGCAGAACGTCAAAAATGGAGGTCTCTGAGGTAATGAGATTCATTAGATTCTCTGAACGAAATGAGTATCCATAACAGTCAACAGCCGACAAGAAGATGGATTCAACCTAAAATTCAGAAATAGTAGATAAAAGGGGCGTTAGAATCCTCGTCGCCTTTATAAAATAACTCGAAAAAACACGGAGATCGCAACCAATTTCTACACGAAACACTTCCTCGCGGTGGCCGGCCAGTTTGTGTCAATATTCAACAATTTCACTTTGGGATTTGTGTTAATACAGTAAACAAGTTATGTGTCATCTGTTTAGGTATAGTCTTATTCTCTTTTTAGACATCTTTCTACCCTAGCTCACCTGATTATGCCTGGTATCATAGTTAGGTTGGTGTGCAGCAATGAGAACCTGTCTAGCATAGAGGGCAACCTTGGAGTGTTCCGCAGTACTCAGCACAGTCAGCTCGTTCAGCACATCTGACAGATCATCCGTCAGTCCTCGTTCCTGCTTCTCCAGATGGTGAATCAGAAGAATGATCAGTTCACTTTTGTTGGCCACCTGAAATTGGCTAATTATGATATTATGGCAAATATATAGTGATGGACAACAAAAAATTCCAGACAAATTTCTAAAGCTAATTCGCATTTTTCTAATTCTAAACATGTATTCTAATATATAGTTTGCAGCTTTGACTAAAACGTACTCAATCTAAATTTGAAAACAAAATTTTTCTTGAGTTTCTATTTCAGGTGGGTACGACGATCAAAAATAGGCGGATATCTGAATATCAAAAATATTCTACCGGTACCCGATATTGAATGCAGGACAAAGCTTTTACGCAAATTAATCAACTGGACCAAATAAAAAGCCACTGCAAGTTAAACCAACAGGCTATACCTAAAGTTTGTACCTGTGAATGAGAATAAATGGCCTGAGTGACTTGAGTCATATCATTATACTTTTCCTTCAGTTTGGTCACATTTTTATCATACTGGTGATGCTGAAAATGTTGCTCGATGCTCAGGTAGCGTCGGAGCAGATCTTGTACCACAAATCGAAGATGACCGCGAATGCCTGAACGATATCTGAAAACAAAACTAAATGAAACTGCAGCAACACAGACTGATGTTACTGCTGCAGAAACTACTAACGGCAAACTTGAAAAAACAAACTCTTTACCGCAGGGGCTGGGTTTTATTCCTATTTAAAAAAAGTAACATTTCCGATGAGGAAACCCGAAAGACTACAACATCAAGTTATGAGTAGGTACTAGGTGGTACTTAAAAACCCAAGCTTTTTCTAAACAACAACCTGCGCTGAGCAGTGTTTTGCTTTGGAATTACCCACTAGACATGATAATGCTACTGAGCGCCAAACAATGTAAATGTAAATAGTTACTACATCTTATTAAAAGTTCGTCCAACATAGAATTCCTATTTCTATGGCCAAATACTTGCTACAGTAACACCCAGGATTAAATTTAAGTTTAAAAACAATACACACACACCTTTGAATCAACTGCATAACACCCTGCGTCGTGTTGAAGAATTGATCTCGTTCCTGCTTATTCTGGATAGAAGAGGCATAGTTGTCTATAACTGTAGCAATCTGCTGACTGGGAAACTGACACATAACTGAGGTCACATTTCCTGCATAGGAACGCATCAGTCGTTTGATCTGCTTCTCAACCTGACCTGGAATTCGTCCGCTTATCACAGACATTTGTTCCTAAAAAATAAAAATTCAGCAACATAAAACCTACTATTTACTTGAATAGAGTTTCCAAAAACCAACACGACAATATTTTTCGCATGCTTCTAGCAACATGGAATGCAATGTGGAGAGCTCAAACTGAATAGGTCAAAAATCCGAGCCATACACAGGATTTCATAAGCAATAGGCAGGAGCGTGTCCAACATTTTGAAAACGGGGCCTAAGCCAAAAGTGGAGGGAGTATGAACATACTTCAAAAAACAGCCAAATCTGCATTGAAAATAACTAAACATTTCGTCTTGGCTTAACAAGACGGGGGCAGGATCCCCTGGGCTGGGATCCCTCCCTCTTAGTTCACTCCTGGTAAGAGCCACATCTGTACAAAAAGCAGACTAGCATAAGCTCAGCAAAATTCCAACCTGGAGCTCTAGTAGGGGCAATGTGGGATCTTTGAGCTTTCTGAAAAGGCGAGAAACGGAATCCTCCAGATCATGATAGAAGTAGGACTGTGGCAGAACGTAGCCATTCAGAATGTTGCGTAGATGAGCCAATACCAGTCTGAAAAACTGAGGCAACTTGTCCGGCTGTCGAGGAGATCGAGAAACGCTCGGTAGCTTTCCATCATATTCTACTGCCTAGAAAATAACAAATGTAATGAGGACAGCGTTGTGTAGGCCAGGGTATTTTTTAGAAATTTTTTGCGGGGCGGGGATGGTGGTGAAATCCTGGGGACCCCAAGGGTCCGAGGGGGATTTTGAGGGACTTTTTGCAAAACCAAAAAAATCGTAACCTTTGGCGTATTTTGCAGTTACAAACAAAAGGCTAACATTGGGCTAACAAAAAGCCATTTTTACAAAAACATCTTTGGCGAGGACGGAAAATTTTTGAAAGTTTGCATATTCATGGCAAAAATTTGGAAACCCAAAAATTCAGAGGGGGAAGCGAAAATCCCGGGGTCGATTTCGGGGTGAATGTAATTTCGGGGAGTGCAGGTCAGTTTCGGGGGCCCCCTGTAAAAATACTCTTGTGTAGGTAGGTGTAAAAGAGAACAAGACAAAAGACAGAACTTCAAAAAATATGTACTCGTACGACATAAAATCCAACGATACGGCTGGTAATGGTATATTAATTATAATTTCATCACCTCTATATATCCGCCATCAGGCCATTGTTTGAATACTGTTTACCGCTTATATGTAATGCCCCACAGTATGCCATCTCTGCCCTTGAGAGCATCGATTCCAAGGCCTGTCGGCTATTTCCCGACACTCCCTTGGACAACTTGCGCATTCGACAGCGAGTCGGGGCGCTCTCTATCTACCACCAGGCGGTCTCGAATCCTAATTTGCCGACATTCGCCATTCTTCCACCTCAGATGGAACTAACTGAACGGCGGACGAGGACAATTAATAACTCTTTAGCCCGCCAGGCGCCGAGGTGCCGTACGGAACACCATAGCCTCAGTTTCGTCCCGGCCTCTACGAAACTCTGGAATAGTCTGCCAGATTCGGTGATGGCACATGCCAATCAACCCAAGACGTTCCGTGCAGCGGTCTACCGCCACCTGAAGCTATCACTCAATGGGTGACTCAACTAAGAAGGTACTAAGAAGGTAGGTAATTTTATGAGCCGATTGCTGCTACTGGTTTAACGTTGAAACTAAACTAAAACTAACCAAAGATCAAACGTCATACACACACGCACACACAACGGAGGTAACTGAACTACCTACTTGCCGAACTTGAGAAGTATCATCCAAATGTAGTTGAGCAATCACATCACCCGCGTTCAAAACGGCTCCTGGTCTTTTCACAAAATGTACTCTGAAAGAATAAAATGCAGTTGAGTTTATGTGAAATTTGAATCAGTGAGACTGAAACAGCTTAGTGGCATTTTCAAAAGCACACGCCAGAAAACATGAATGAAATCTATAAAAAATGTTAATCTGAAGGTGGCATACTTATCTAGTACTTACAATGAAACTTTATACGACGTACTGGCCGCTAAGCTCGACTGATAAGGACATGACCATTTTCATAACTTCAATTTCAGCATAGAACCGACCGGCTTCCACACGTTCACCGTCTTCCACCAGAAACTTCAGAAGTTTCCCAGCCGAAGGACTTCTAGTAAACAAATAAATAATTCAATATTAGCTGGTCCTGCTCTACAACGACAGCAATATAAAATCTAAACAAGCTAAACTGGCATGAATGGTTTGCCGCCGCTTCTTTCTTTAGGCAGCTAAGTTTGTAGCGTCGATTTTCGGGAAATGGTTGCCCTTGAAAGGGCAGTTGGGATAAGTAATTTTTCACTAAATATCGCTAAAAGTTACTTGATACACCCTCTTAAAGGGAGTCCTAGCAAATCCACCAGCTCAACTTGACTACCGGCTTCGAAAAAAGTTCTGATCCGGCTGTTCTAAACAATTTGCCCACTTTTGCGGACTCCAACGGTGTAACTTTCGACCATATCTCGAGATTCACAAAAGCTAGAGAAATTGCGATTGCAGATTTGGAATCTACGTCCATGAATTACCACAGGACTTACTTTTCAATCAAATCCGAGATTAAAAGATTTTATCCGTTTTTGACACCTTCACCTGAAAATGGTTGCCCATAAAAGGGCAGTTGGGATAAGAAATTTTCTTCTAAATATCGCTGAAAGTTACTTGACACTTCTTTTTAAAGGGTGTCCTAGCAAATCCACCGGCTAAACTTGACTGACGAGTTCAAAAAACACAGATATTAGGCGTTTCTGGGCAGTTTGCTCATTTTTGCGGTCTCCAACAGTGTAACTTTCGACCATATCTCGAGATTCACAAAAGCTAGAGAAATTGCGATTGCAGATTTGGAATCTACGTCCATGAATTACCACAGGACTTACTTTTCAATCAAATCCGAGATTAAAAGATTTTATCCGTTTTTGACACCTTCACCTGAAAATGGTTGCCCATAAAAAGGCAGTTGGGATAAGGAATTTTCGATTAAATATTGCCACACGTTACTTGACACTTCTTTTGAAAGGATATCTTAGCAAATCCACCGGCTAAACGTGACTATCGAGTTCAAAAAACACAGATATTAGGCGTTTCTGGGCAATTTGCTCACTTTTGCGGTCTCCAACAGTGTAACTTTTGGCCATATCTCGAGATTCACAAAAGCTACAAAAATTTCGATTGCAGATTTGGAATCTGCGTCCCCGAATTACCCTAGGACTGACTTTTCAACCAAATCGGAGACAAAAAGTTTCGACCATTTTTGAGAATCGCCTTGGTCCCCCCTTACGATTTTAAAAAATTAAATTCCCTGCCCTGGTCGACTGGGTGGGTCTAGAGCGATGAAATTAAAATGGGCCAGGTTTGGGACCAACCCCCACATACCCACCAAATTTCAGCTCCGGGCGTTGAGCCTAGCTTGAGTTAATAGGGGGGGACAAGAAGAAGAAGAAGAAGAAGAATAATAATAATAACACGACGAGAATAAGGGTTTGCCCTTTTCCTTCGGAAGTAGCGGCAAACCAATTAAGTTGTAGTAAATGTATATACATTTGTAACTGTATATAAATAATTTAATCGAACCCAGCTCATAGAACAAATCGATTAAACAAAAATAAAACTGATAGCAGCAACTAAGGCGTTTTGTGTCTGATTCATGACAGTAATCTTCCAATCCCGTAATATCCAATTTCAGTATAACAACACCATAAGCTACCGTTGAACTATAAATAAGCTACCAACTTTACCGTAGAACAGTCGGATCATTTTCCTTTTCAAAGACGATAGTTTTATTGCCAATAGTCACACAGTATCTGGTCACTTCTTCCTTCATATAGGCCGTGTAGGAATTGTTGTGATAGCTGAGCAGTAGACTGCTGTCAGCCAAGGAATGCGTTTCAACCTCCAGTCCGCTCCCATTCATAACCAAGAAATAAGAATTGGGAGAACTTTTGGAAACCTAAACAGTTAAATTTATAGCATGTAGATTTGAGTATTTAAGAAAATGCATTTAAAGTGAAATTCAACAAAGAATAAGTACAGAAAGTACAGTAAATGTTCCCTGGAAAAAGCTTCAACAAGAATATTTATTTTGCTTACATTAACAATATATTTGATTCCTTCGTGAACCAATTCAACATTGACAGAGGAAATCAGGGAATGTGCCGGTAGTATTTGACCTCTAAAACAAATCATCGAAGAAATGTGAGAATAGTTTTTCTATTAACAAACAAATCGATTGATTAAAAATCCAATTTAATCAAGTTAATCATGGCAGGCAATATCTACAGTACGTACGTGTAATATAAAGCATGCCTGTCAGCCAAAATTTTCCCCGATGCGATTATGCCCTCAACATTAATTTACTCTGAACAATAAACATGAGCAGCAATTCTATTGCATAAAGAAAAAATGAATGTCAACCTCTGCAGAGATGCCTTGAAGTTTTGGAAAGCTCCAACTATAGCTCGATCAGCGATCAAAACTGAGGTACAGACAACTCCAAGAATAGAGTCTGGCTTTTCTGCCTGCAACAGTAAAAAAGAGTGCAACAAAATGAAGCCCCACATTACGAACAGCTTTACTTATTTATCAGCCCGAGTAAGTTCAGTAGATACTTTCCATGCTAACGGCACCTGTAAACCGTTCACGAAAGGAAACAATTTCACCACAATGTTGAAATCTGGAGCAAGGACCTTCTGGCTTATTTTTAGGCCAAAATTTATTGGGGAGGGGGGGCTTTATGGGGGGGGGCTCGAAGTTGCCCCCCCCATGGCTCACCAAAAATGGGTGGGCATATTTTTGGTAAAATTTTGCTAATTTTTTACGTTTTTTGTGCAAAAAATGCCAAAAATCGCTAAAAAATGACTAATTTTAGGTTTTTTACGCTAAATTTTTTCGAAAATTTAGGGTAAAAATTGGCAATTTTTTGGGTTACGGGGGGGATTACGGGGGGGATTATGGGGGGGGAGGTCGAAATTTATGGGGGGCTTTTCATGAGGGGGAACCTCGAATGGGGGGGGAGGTCGCCGAATGGGGGCGGCCCCCCACCCCCCACCCCCAGTAAAAATAAGCCAGACCTTTTCAACTAACGAGAGTTTCTTGTGTTTTTTAGCTTCAACATGTAACCATTTCGAGTGTATACCAAATAAATGGCATGACAGGGTAATAATGAGAATTCCAGGCCATTGGTATAGAGTACAAAGTATACTAGGAACTGATAGCAAGAGTGCGACACGTGTGATATTCCTTTCACTTATGTAGAGTTAATATTATCAGACAAGGGACAAATCAAAAGTACCTTCACATTTCCGGCTATAAGCGTATCAAGCCATGATGTGTCGAATTCATTTTTAGAAAATCTGGCCTCTTCCAACAGTTTGATCAAATATTCCACAGTTGTTCTGAAGTCGCCTCGGATACATAGCTCTTTGAGGGCCAAAACCATGTTACTAAAATTCGATCGTAATTTGCTACGTAGGAAGCAAAGCAATGGCAGCATTAAAAACTCTAAGAGGAGGGATCTTTTCTGGAATCCAATGAATTTCCCAACAGAACAAACTTGCTGTTCGCCCTAAGGTATTGGTTCGAACTACTCTACTAAAATAAAAACCTCTAATATAAAAAAGCTGAAACATCGCGAAAGTTCACTCTGCTTAAAGCAACAGTAATCGTGTAAATTTTAAAACGTTTTTCAGTACACTAATGCACATATCGCACAAAGATTCGTATTTGTTGCAAGTACCTTAGAACTTTGTGTAAAGTGTTGCGCGACGGCACTCACTCTTTGGCGTCTTCTCGAGTTTCACCCCAAGCGAAGCAATGACCAAACTGAGAATCTGCAAATTCATGAAGACCGCCGGAAGCCGAAACACTGAAATAGCCCCAGACATTTTTGCTGCTTCGAAAATTCAGCTCCTGTACCGTTCCTGAGCTTGGTTTGAATCCTAAAACACCAAAAAAGTGACAACGTTTCAAAACTCGTGCACGTAGAAAAAGCAAGTACATGCACAAGCATAGTAAGTTATACTGCGCATTACTGATTCTGATTCTTCTTCTTCTTCATTTCTGGAGCACGGTCAGAGCCACATAAGCTGATCTTCGGCACCCAGATGCAGTCACAGATAATCCAGCACCAATCTTAGCACAAGTAATAAAAATGCTCCTCTGGAGCATGAAAAAGTAATATGGGTGATGGTGAGGTTGTAAAATCAACAGAGGACTAGTCTAAAAAATGCTTAATATGGGGCTAGGTTCAAAAAAGAAGGGGACTAGGTTATGGGCGAATTAATATGGGCACAGCTTCGCCGAGCAACCCATATTCGCGGACTGAAAAAGTTATATACATACGTATTACATATGTATATACGTATATATATATACAAGAACAAAAAGTGCTCCTTCGTCGCATGTAAAATACATGTGAGTCTTCGTAGGCAGGTTGTACATAAGCAAAAACTAGCCTGTAAAATACATATGAGTTCCGTAGTGAGGTTGTAAATTAAGGAAAACAAGTTGCAACCGCTTAACATATGAGCCTGTCCTACAACGAGGCTCATATTGGCGCATGTCATAATACGAATAATTTGCAGATATATATTTTACTTTTATATAAATACACAAGTAACAAAAATGCTCCGCACAAAAGGGGATAATATGTGTGTTGGGCCTATGTCTATCCTTTAAATTCCGGTTGAGAAAGGCATAAATCCGACACCGCAAAAGTTGCTCAGCTCACTTAGGGCTTTCATTTGATACCAAATTTTACCACTTTTGAAAAATTTTATTTTTGACCCAAAATCGCCTAAGTCCCCACCCCACCCCACAACAGCACTCTACAGCCACTTTGGGTACGCAGTTATATGACAAAAGTTGCTCAGCTCACTTAGGGCTTTCATTTGATACCAAATTTTACCACTTTTGAAAAATTCTATTTTTGACCCAAAATCGCCTAAGTCACCCCACCCCACGCCACCACAGCACTCTACAGCCACTTTGGGTACGCAGTTCTATGACAAAAGTTGCTCAGCTCGCTTAGGGCTTTCATTTGGTACCAAATTTGACCACTTTTGAGAAACTTTATTTTCGACCATTTGACCCTCCCACCCGACTGACCCTTCAAACGGCAAAGTAGAACCAGCCCAGCAAAATAGGCACGTCGGACGGCAAAACGGACACCGAGAATGAGCTGGGCACACTAGAAAACCCCTATAGACAAAGTTTTGAGAGGCCAGGTAGAGCCTACTATGGACCTCCAGGAAGCGGTTTCCGACTTGACCCTCCCGACGGCAAAGTAGAACCAGCCCAGCAATATAGACACGTCGGACGGCAAAACAGACACCGGGAATGAGCTTGGCACACCAGAAAACCCCTATAGACAAAGTTTTGAGAGGCCAGGTAGAGCCTACTATGGACCTCCAGGAAGCGGTTTCCGACTTGACCCTCCCGACGGCAAAGTAGAACCAGCCCAGCAATATAGACACGTCGGACGGCAAAACGGTACCGGGAATGAGCTGGGCACAGCAGAAAACCCCTATAGACAAAGTTTTGAGAGGCCAGGTAGAGCCTACTATGGACCTCCAGGAAGCGGTTTCCGACTTGACCCTCCCGACAGCAAAGTGGAACCAGCCCAGCAAGATGGGTGGGTCTGACGGTAAAACTGACTGCGGGAATCGATTCTCCGTGCCAGAAAACCGTTGTATGGAAGATTTGAGCTTTCAAAGTTAAATAGATAGCGAGAAATTTCGATTTTTCATTTTTCGAATTTCCGCCATTTTTGACGGGCCACTGTGGTCGCTAGGGAAGTGATAGAGAAACGCAACCTGGACCGTTAGTTAGTTCAATATATGTAATTTCTGAATATAAAAAGAAATCAGCTCCAGCTCGTAACGTTCGACCTGAGCGACGACCACAAAAATGGTCACTTTTCGCTATGAGCCGACTTTGCAGCGCCACTGCGGCGCTGTGGTGCAGCTGCGGCGCAAAAAAAGTTGTGATTCTTAAATTCTTTAGAGGGTACTACTAGACCCCATAGCCCTTTAGGTTGGCCCACCGCTGCAGATCACGTGAAAGCGGCGAACATTATGTACAATACAACCATCAAATAGGAGAAACCGGAAAAAAAAACATCGCCGCCATAACCGGTCCGGGGCGCAACTTTTTAACGGTAAGTGATACGGAGCTGAAACTTCACAGACATACTAAACTCGATGTGCTCTACAATTTGCGCATGAAATCTGCGCAGGATCTGCGCAGGATTTTGCGCAGCTTCTGCGCAGCTTATTTTACACTGTCTCCAGCCACTTTTCACACATATTATAGGGGTCGCTGCCGCGACCCCTATGATACTGCATAAAGCTTTTCATTACAAATTGTCCTTCACATAGCTTGTTGATCAGTCATTATAGTGTGTATATGCTCAATACGGTACGCCATAAGGCACTCTGACTCACAGCCAAGTGGGAACGCATTCTGCCTGTGTATAATTTGAAAGTGTTTCGAGAATGCATTAGAGGTGTGCCATAGTGTTTCAGGAAACATCAGGTTGCATGTACAGTTCATCTTGAGCAGTCGTAGTTCACTTCAGTCCATTTCTTCTGGGCCACGACGTCTATTCATTTTTCCGTAATGTGGATGAAGCTGAGGTTCTTTAATGAGGCTTTAATGTGGAATGCACTCTGACGCCAATATGAGCCTCGTTGTAGGACAGGCTCATATGTTAAGCGGTTGCAACTTGTTTTCCTTAATTTACAACCTCACTACGGAACTCATATGTATTTTACAGGCTAGTTTTTGCTTATGTACAACCTGCCTACGAAGACTCATATGTATTTTACATGCGACGAAGGAGCACTTTTTGTTCTTGTTTTCTATTATTTTATATATGTATGCTCATGAAGGTATGTATATGTAGATATCTTTCAACAGTAGCAAGCAAGCCAACCACAGCACCCCACAACCACTTTGAGCATGCAGTTCTATGACAAAAGCTTTCATTTGGTACCAAATTTGACCACTTTTGAAGAATTTCAGTTTTGACCGAAAATCGCCTAAGTCCCCACCCCACCACAGCACTCTACAGCCACTTTGAGCATGCAGTTCTATGACAAAAGTTGCTCAGCTCGCTCAGGGCTTTCATTTGGTACCAAATTTGACCACTTTTGAAAAATTTCATTTTTGAACGAAAATCGCCTTCCCCACCCCACCCCACCACAGCACTCTACAACCACTTTGAGCATGCAGTTCTATGACAAAAGTTGCTCAGCTCGCTTAGGGCTTTCATTTGGTACCAAATTTGACCACTTTTGAAAAATTTCATTTTTGACCGAAAATCGCCTAAGTCCCCACCCCACAACACCACAGCACTCTACAGCCACTTTGAGCATGCAGTTCTATGACAAAAGTTGCTCAGCTCGCTTAGGGCTTTCATTTGGTACCAAATTTGACCACTTTTGAAAAATTTCATTTTTGAGCGAAAATCGCCTAAGTCCCCACCCCACCCCACCACAGCACTCTACAGCCACTTTGGGTACGCAGTTCTATGGCAAAAGTTGCTCAGCTCGCTCAGGGCTTTCATTTGGTACCAAATTTGACCACTTTTGAAAAATTTCATTTTTGACCCCATGACCTCCCACCGACCTGACCCTCCAGATGGCAAAGTGGAACCAGCACAGCAAGATGGGTGGGTCAGACGGCAAAACGAATGCCAGGAATGAGCTGGGCGCACCAGAAAACCCCTATAGACAATGTTTTGTCAGGCTATGTACAGTCCTATATGGTGTTCCCGGAAGTCGGTACCGACCGGACCCTCCAGACGGCAAAGTGGAACCAGCACAGCAAGATGGGTGGGTTAGACGGCAAAACGGATGCCAGGAATGAGCTGGGCGCACCAGAAAACCCCTATAGACAATGTTTTGAGAGGCTATGTACAGTCCTATATGATGTTCCCGGAAGTCGGTACCGACCGGACCCTCCAGACGGCAAAGTGGAACCAGCACAGCAAGATGGGTGGGTCAGACGGCAAAACGGACACCGGGAATGAGCTGGGCGCACCAGAAAACCCCTATAGACAAAGTTTGGAGAGGCAAAGTAAAGCCTACTATGGACCTCCGTGAAGCGGTTACCGACATGACCCCTCAGACGGTCAAGTGGAACCAGCCCAGCAACTTGGGTTACTCGGGCAGCAAAACTGATAGCGGGAATCGATTCTCCGTCCCAAAAAACCGTTGTATGCAAAATTTGAGCCACTCATGTAGCAAAAAAGTGAAAAAATTAAGTTCAAAGTTCGACCCAAAATTCACCAACTTTGGCCGGCCAGTACCGAAAAATTACGCACGAAGACGGAAAATCATATAGCAGTTGAACGACCCCGATATGTGCACTGTTTAACCATATAGTCAGTACTGCCCCATATATAGCCCAATCTGACTTATTAAGGCGCCTTTGAAGCATACGTTTTGGCCGACTTTGGCCCCCAGCCAAGAATACAAGAATACAAGAATACAAGAATTTTATTTCCAAAGTTATAAGCAACGGAAAAGACAACGCAGATTCACAATTTATTCAAGTATATAATATATATGTACCAGAGATGCAGACAGAAATACAAATGCATACATATATTTTACTTATAAACACGTAGATACTTGCACAGTATGCTTTTACAGCTTTTCAATCCTTCTTTAAAATCAAGGACATTTTTGCTAAGAATAATGCGTTCAGGTAATGCATTACATGTAAATGCATTCAGGTAAAGCCAAAAATTTTTTCCGGCCCTGGGAGGCATAAAAACTAGCTTATTTTCTTATTTTTGATTTGTACTACAAGAATATATATGGGTTTCATAGGCAAAAATTTTTCTATCATTATTATTTTATTATTATTATTATTAGTTATTCAAGCTACAAAACCCCCTTATGAGACATCAAAAGCGAGAAACCGGAAAAAAACATCACTCTCGTAAGCGATTTTTGGGACAACTTGTTAACGGAAAGTGGTACGGGGATGAAACTTGGCAAATATACTAAACTCGACACGTACAATTTTTTGCGCACATAATCTGCGCAGGAATCTGCGCAGCTTCTGCGCAGCCTTGTTTTACACGGTCATTCGACCATTTTCACTCATATTATAGGGGTCGCTACCGCGACCCCTATGATATACCAGTGTTCAGTTTTAGTTACGGTGCATAAATAATATACAACTATGATAAACGAGTTTTAGTGGAAGCAAACATTTCTTTCGATAAACTCTTAATATTTACTGTGCATTCTAACCATTTATAAGAAAAGTCTATATTTCAACCATAATCTTCTATTTCTATTGAACCGTTAGCGTTACAATCATAGCCCTTGGTTCTTTCTAGTTGCTTGCCGTAGTCCAGCAGAACCAAATTACTATATAGTTTACATATATATAAGCAAGCAACTTGCAGCGATTGTTTAACTGCTGGAATTGTTATTATTGACTGACAATAATGGCTTTGTATATGACAATCGCCATGGCGAAGCGTGAAAGCCCGCGAATATGGGTTGCTCGGCGAAGCTGTGGCCATATTAATTCGCCCACAACCTAGTCCTCTTCTTTTTTTGAACCTAGCCCCCATATTAAGCATTTTTAGACTAGTCCTCTGTTGATTTTACAACCTCACCATCACCCATATTACTTTTTCATGCTCCAGAGGAGCATTTTTATTACTTGTCCTTTTGTCATTTTAAAGGATCCCTTTCCAGCAATGCGGCAATGGATACAAGGAGCTTGAACAGTGCCGTAGGAAAAGCAGAGAAGTGATTATATAAATATAAGTGCCACTGAATTCTAACCTCCGCCCCAAGCATCGGCCGCTGCAACCTCTGTTTGTGGGTGGTATATAAGGAGAAAACCTTTTCGCCTCGCCAAAGACTTCGACAGTATGCCCATCGTGTTCAGCGACACGGATTTACTGTAAGGGTACCGCCAGAGGGCCGAAAAACGCTGTTCTAGGGGTTTGACCAGTGGTCAATAGGCCTCATAGACCGTAGTAACCACTGGTCACTTCCCTCGACTGGCTTTTTCCTAGGCAAAAATTTCTGGGGGAGGGAAGTCTGGGGGGGTCCCCCCCAGGTCTGGGGGGGGGCTCGGATTTCTGGGGGGGGGGGGAGAAAAATTTTTCAAAAAATGACAAAAATAGCTATTTTTTGCTGCTGAGCTAAAAAATTAACTATTTTTAACTTAAATTTAAGCTTAAAATAGCTAAAAAATGCTTACAAATGGGTAAAAATCCGGCGAAGCCGGAAAAATTTTTCAAAATTTACACTCAAAACCCTATTTTTCCGGGCATTTTAGAGTTCTGGGGGGGGGGAGGAATTTCTGGGGGGCCCCCACCCCTCCTGTAGGAAAAAGCCAGCTCGATTTCGGCAATATGCCCAATGAAACGAGCGTAGTCGATTTACTATATATGCCCCCAACCAAAACGCCGAAAACGCTGTTTAAAGGGGTCTGACCACTGGTCAATAGAACCCATAGACCGTAGTGACCACCGGTCACTTCCCTCGATTTCGGCAATATGCCCAATGAAACGAGCGTAGTCGATTTACTATATATGCCCCCAACCAAAACGCCGAAAACGCTGTTTAAAGGGGTTTGACCACTGGTCAATAGGCCTCATAGACCGTAGTGACCACTGGTCACTTCCCTCGATTTCGGCAATATGCCCAATGAAACGAGCGTAGTCGATTTACTATATATGCCCCCAACCAAAACGCCGAAAACGCTGTTTAAAGGGGTTTGACCACTGGTCAATAGGCCTCATAGACCGTAGTGACCACTGTTCACTTCCCTCGATTCCGGCAATATGCCCAATGAAACGAGCGTAGTCGATTTACTATATATGCCCCCAACCAAAACGCCGAAAACGCTGTTTAAAGGGGTTTGACCACTGGTCAATAGGCCTCATAGACCGTAGTGACCACTGGTCACTTCCCTCGATTTCGGCAATATGCCCAATGAAACGAGCGTAGTCGATTTACTATATATGCCCCCAACCAAAACGCCGAAAAACGCTGTTTAAAGGGGTTTGACCACTGGTCAATAGGCCTCATAGACCGTAGTGACCACTGGTCACTTCCCTCGATTTCGGCAATATGCCCAATGAAACGAGCGTAGTCGATTTACTATATATGCCCCCAACCAAAACGCCGAAAACGCTGTTTAAAGGGGTTTGACCACTGGTCAATAGGCCTCATAGACCGTAGTGACCACTGTTCACTTCCCTCGATTTCGGCAATATGCCCAATGAAACGAGCGTAGTCGAATTACTATATATGCCCCCAACCAAAATGCCGAAAAACGCTGTTTAAAGGGGTTTGACCACTGGTCAATAGAACCCATAGACCGTAGTGACCACTGGTCACTTCCCTCGATTTCGGCAATATGCCCAATGAAACGAGCGTAGTCGATTTACTATATATGCCCCCAACCAAAACGCCGAAAAACGCTGTTTAAAGGGGTTTGACCACTGGTCAATAGGCCTCACAGACCGTAGTGACCACTGGTCACTTCCCTCGATTTCGGCAATATGTCCATTGAAACGAGCGTAGTCGATTTACTATATGTGCCCCAACTAAAACCCCGAAAAATGCTGTTTATAGTGAGTTTTCCCTACTTTGACCCTGGGCGAGGAACCACGGGAGCCATGCTGACCACATGTGGTCACTTCGGGCGGTATCGGCAGTATGCTCATCATTTTCAGCGACCCCGATTTACTATATATGAGCACCACCCCAAGGCCGAAAAACGCCATTTTTAGTGACTTTTAGACCATTTCTAGTAAAAGTGGGACTTAGAAACTTTTCGCCAAAACAGGTGAAATAATGCAAAGTTTGGGCCTATCTCCTGAAAGCTACGGAGCGAAATTAAAAAATCCCCCTCGTTACTTTGTGTGCATAGTCCGAAATATTCAAATAAAATAAACCAAACCGATCTAGCTGCTAGCCTGTGAAAAAAAGTTGATTTCAACCGAAGTGCCAAAATAGCGAAGGTCCGACTTTGGGGCCTTGGCACACAGCCAAAGTTGGCCGAGTGCCAAAATGACCTTCGTTTGGTAGCATGGGGGGATACTGTCTACCAACATAGTAGCACTGGACCAAAATGCCCACATCGTTCCAACACTTCGCTAGAAAATGCACTTCCAATAAGCGTTATTAACTGAGAAAAAAAAACAACCGCACGGTAACTCTCGCCTAGTGCAAAATTTCGAAGTTCCGAATTTTAACCAAAAGTATGGTGGTACTTGTAGTACTACTCGAGTAGGGCCGCGCAGACGCCTTTATACCCATATTATGTAGGGGCGCTATCGCGCCCCTACATCATTACTGATTCTATAAACTAAAATGACAAGCTTCTGTCTTCTGTACCTTCGTCCGGGTTTTCGCTGGTAATACGGGCAGCGATAACGTGGCCTTTAGGAATGGGCCGCAAATCGGGACATTCAAAATCAATCAGACCATCATCGGAAGGATCCATTTTATAAAGCATCCTGATATCCTTGATTCGATGCAGGGGTATGCCCATGGCAACTTGAAGCTGGGCTGCCGGCAAGTTGACATCAGCAATCATTTCAGTACATGGATGTTCCACCTATAGAAATTAAACATTAACAATTTAGTTCAAAACGCAACAAGTTTTGGACTACAAAATGTCTGAAGTATCCAAGTACAATGGCCTTTACATGAACGAGCAAAATGGAATAAAGAAAATTAATCGAAAGCATACGAAAATGTACATATTTCTTGGCCGTGAAGGATACTAACATTTCACAAATCGTCAAAAGTATTCAATGGATCGCCCCGACGTTATCATTAAAATACAACTGAGCAATGATTGCGCGACTGAGCCCCTTTCGCATTTTCTATAAATCTCGCATCAAACACCTGCTACCCCGGTGGTGCTAAGTTAGTGCTAAACAGAAACGACACAAAAGCAACATTTCAAACAGCAAACTAACCTGAAGTCTGGGATTCAGTTCCAGGAAAAAGTATTGTTCCGTTTCCGGTAGGTACAGATATTCTACTGTGCCTGCACTTACGTATCCTACTAATTTGGCTAACCTCACGGCATCCTAGAATAAAATTGTAAACTATTTTTATTCACAACCGGACCAAAGATTACATTCCGATGTACACTTCCCACCCAACCTAGCAGTCCTATCCTTTTGTCTCCTTAATCGTCTACGAGTGCTCAGAAATTGCCAATTTTAAAGGATCTTTGTTCGATATATTTTTCCGATATATAACTTTTCTATCTTCGCCAGAAGTAATCACTACTGTCCCAAGTTTTAGTCTTTAGTGTTCAAGCGTTTTCTTACAATAGTCCATACGCAAAA